>JANTPZ010099818.1:0-14880 GCA_025593235.1 Vachellia pachyceras
TGTTAATGTCTATATCTTGTTTAAACAAGTCCTAAAGAAAAAAATATTTTAAATAATAAAATATTATTAAAATATAAAGGGAGATTTATTGTTTGGTCTCACGTAGTGAAGATATTTAGCAAATGGTCCCAAATTTTAAAATATTTAAAAAATGGTTCTATTGACAACACGAGGTGTTGTCATTTGACAACCCCTGACAACATGTGCTGTATTGACAATGGGACCATTTTTTAAATATTTTAAAATTTGGGACCATTTGATAAATAAGTCCCTTATTTGGGACTCAACAGTAAATTTCCCAAATATAAATATTAATTTTAGAATAAGTTGTTGGATTGATAATGAAAATCCAATCGTTAAACATTCAAATCAATTAAGGATATATTTAGGATCATGTTGAAGAAGCAAGTTCACGTAAATTGTGATAAAATTCCTTTCATATATAGTTCTCACACTCACACACACCCACCCCTCTCCTTAGTAAAGGATTTTTGACGCAGATAAAAGCTGGCAGAACAATAATTGCCCACTCATGTGAATAATTCTCCAGGCTGAGATTTGCCTGTAGTGTCTATCTGATATTGCTAATTGCATGAAGCAATCAAGATGAATGATGGGTTGAGGTGAGAATTGGTGATGGTGGGCTCCTGATGAGCAAAAAAAAAAATGAAAATGAAGTTGGAATGGTTGGGGAAGTGCCTTTTCATTTCATTCCACTAGATGCCATCGCCCCCCTCCCCGCTACTGTCCTCAACTGTAGTCAATCTATATTCCAGTTCATCCGAACAATCATCCTACTTTACAACACACCCGAGCGGATAGGAAGATACCTAAACCACCTAACTATTGTTTGGAGCCTCTTAATCATGATTTGTATTTTTGTCTATGGACTAATACCCCTAATTTTGCTTGCCAAAAAACAAATGCAAGATATGTGATGGGTTTTAGACTTTAAGCGTTTAAATTCATGGGAAATGTACAAGAAAATCTTAAGATGTCTTCATAAACTTCATTCCTACCACTGCGTGGTATACCTTTCGTTGTCCGACAGTGACGATGAAGCTAACCTCAGTCTTTGAGCAATTAGGGGAGTTCTTTAATTTTAATTTTACTTTCCAATCTCTATACGTGTAGATTGTAATTCTAGGTTATTAGAGTTTATGTTTTATATATATACAGAAGAGAATTATTATCGGTTGATGTAATGTACAGTAATTCTAGAAATTAATGGAGGTAAAAAAGATCTTTTATAAATGTAACGTGAGTAAATACAAAAATATTCCTAATTCATTAATTGAGTGTAGGTTTAGATTATATTAAAAATTTATGAATATTGATTAATAAAGATTCTTACTAGTCCTTTTGTTTAGTTGAAAGAAGAACTTAATATTAAAATTGGAGGGGGGAAAGAGACCATGTTTATTTCATAACATATTTAGTGGCGCAACTAATAAAAATATACGCCATCTTCCATAGACCTTTGAGTGTAAGTTTCAAGTCATTAATAAATTACAATTTCTTTATAAAACACGTGAAATTTGTTAAAAAGCGTAGCTTTTGTTCAAATTAAGGCAATTTTTTAATCGGTGTGGATTTTTATTCAACCCAATATAAAATCTTTAAATACGTGGATTTCAAATCTAATTAACAAAAAAAAACCAACATTTATCTATCCAAATATTAGTTGAAAAAAATATGGATATATGAATTTTTTCCTTCCCGATGAACCCCAAGAAAAATCCTAAGATGACAAGCTTTTATACCTCATGATTTCCGTTATATTTTCTCCCAAAATGTCTCATGAAGTACTCCTTTGCAGGGTAAAAGTTATGAGAATTTTCAAAAGAAAATATGCAATAAAAATAAGAGTTTTCTTATAGCTAATAAATAATTAATTTTCTGCACATATGGTCAAACGTTCGCAAGCAAGGGAATAGACACAGTTTCTAGATATATATATTTTATTGATTCAGTAATTACGAAATTTAACCATGTGAATATAAGCAAACTTAAACTTTGACTATTGTGAATAAGCAAATTTAGATATAGAAGAACCCATCCCACAATAGGATCATTGTTTGAGGAAGGAACAACTAGATCTGTTCATTAGATCCCAAATTTTTTTGTGGTAGCAGTATTTTGTTGTTTGAGGCAAAATGAGTGCTGAGCAACCCAGTAACAACAAGGTTATCTTGGACAGAATGCTGATCCTGGTGAAAAGAGTTCTTCTCCAGCTCCCCGCAAAAGAAAGAGCAAGAAAGATTGTGTTGGCAACAATGCATAAAACGTTTTTCATCATTAATTGCTTTAATTCATTCATATGCCAGTTAATGTTATTATACTTCTTTATTTTGAATTTTTACCAGTGCATAAAACGTTTTTCATCATTAAAAGATCTATTTTACACCGATTCTCAAACCGTTGCAGATATACCTAGTGTAATGTTTCAACCTTTTCATATTTTTGATAATTTTATCATACTTCTCCACTTTGAATTCCCTCATCCCTATTTGATATGAAATGATAATAATGAACATGAATAATAGGAAACAACAACATGAAAATTTTTCCCGCAAGTATGAAAACCCACTCTTAGACCTGCTTTTTGATATTTTCTGGGAAGTGTCTATTTAATCTTGACAGACATCCATGTAGATAAAATAAATTTTAAAGGTGATGCCCATAAACACCATTTATGAAATTTACTTCCTCCTATCTTTAATATAAAGTACACTTTTTGATTCATTTTTTTTAAATCAAAACAGATCTAGAAAGAGTGAAGGAGTAAATAGCATATTTCGACAACATAAATAGCACAATTAAGTTCGGTAGTGTGTAAAATGCATACTTCTATACATGCTCAATAGGTCATGATAAGGTTGATAGGTATTGATATAAGAATTGAAAAAACGTAACGCAGATCAATAATAATGATTTTTTAAAAAAAAATAGGACTATTTTAATTAATGCATTTTCTTTTTTATTTTCAACCAGGTTTCAAGTTGATGGCGGACTCATGCTGGAATAAAGAATATGAAATTCTATGAATATGAATTATTTTTTTTAGCGCCTTATGATTTATATTCATGTAACGTTTATTTTCAATAAGAAATTTAGAATGATAAAGTACAGCAAATAAAAGATCTTGTGCTTAAGTTATATTGTCTATGTTAACTAGTTAACTACTTGGCTGCGCTGTGTATCCATGATTGCCTTATTTTCTTCTAAATGAGATAATATTTTTCGATGAAATTAAGATATAATATTTTTCACATTCATAGAAAGGGAAAAGGAAAGACTGCTCCATTTAAAAAGAAATACTTGATAATGTTAGTGTCCATATCTTGTTAAAAACAACTCGTAAACAAAAAATATTTTAACCGATAAAATATTATTAAAATATAAATATGAATATTAAAAATACGTTTAACAGTGTTTGCGTAAAACGAGATAATATTCTTCACATATTTACATTGACTTACATTAAAGTATTTTTTTACCGTATTATCAAACGAACCCAATGTTTGAGTAAATTAAGCGGTTCGATTTGTTTCAGCCCGTTATCCCCATCCACCACTCTGAGTCCTTCGCCTGTGACTCAGTTTGTCTCGATGCAATAATTCAGTGAACCAGACGGCTACCAACCGCTTCCCAATTCTCTCTTCCCAGTTCACATTTGGAAAAGGAAAAGAGCTGCTCCCTGTAATTTCTTTAATAAAGTATTTTCCCTAAAAGTTGTAACTTTTTAAAATATAATTGCAGGCTTCTCAATTAATATGTAGACATAGGTGATTTACGGAGTTATAGCTCCTTTCAATTTTATATGGTCTGTATTGGATTAAGGATTATTCAGAATTTGTGTTTAAATTAATATATAAAATTTTTATTTAGACTTTTCTATGGGATGCAGTCATACAGGATTTATTACTTTTCATATTTTATTTATTTTCTCTAATTGCCATGAAAATTTCTAGGGAAAATTCCTATAAAAGATACATTAACTACTCAAATTCGAATTTAGGAATTATTAATCAGTTCTCTAACTAAATTAGGATTTAGATATTGGGTCAAGTTACCTCAATATCCCTTTATTATTAAAAATAAAAAACAATATTATTTATTTTTAAATTTATTTGGCCTTATCGTTGCAAATAGTCGAAAATTCTTCTAAGCTTTATAAATGATATTGAGATCTTTGCCATACAAAAAAAGATATTGAAATTTTTGTTGTTCTTAATAATATAATGTGAAAATAATAGCTTTCTTCTCAACAAAAAGTGAAAGGTACGCAAATTATCTGAAATGTAAAATTTTAATTTTATATGAGGAACGAACCCTCGGCCCATGCATCGTCTCCTCTTAATCACCCATCAATTATATAATTAATCTGAAAATGACCTTTCTGACTTTCTTCTTGTTGATCTGAAAATGACCTTTCTGACTTTCTTCTTATTGATCTGAAAATGACCAGACTCCTGAATATGCAAGGACGGCACGACTGCGCGAATAGGTAGTTCCTTTAATATATGAAAATTATTTTAAATCTCAACCATCATCTTTCAATAATACCCAAACATGTTGAGTATAACCCATTATTATCGGGGTGGATTTTTACACTGCCCAATCAAAAAACTTTGAATACATGGATTTTAAATCTAAATAAAATCCAAACCCAAATTTATCTATCCAAATATTAGTTGAAAAAAGTTGGATATATGAATTTTTTTTCCTTCCAGGTGAACCACAAGAAAAACCCTAAGATGCCAAGCCTTTAGACCTCATAAATCCATTTTATTTTCTAACAACAAAAATCCATGTCAATTTTAGTTGTCTTAGGTCCATTCGTCCATGTACATTAAATCCTAAGGTGAAGCACAACAAAAATCCGAAGACAATTTTAGTTGTCTTAGGTCCCTTCGTCCATGCCTTGAAAAGTTTGTACTTAGTCAAGACGCGATGCTACTTGTAAGCTTCCGCTTTTTTTTTTTTTAATCAATTTTCACAAAGCATTTTCACCATCAATAATGCAGGGTTTATCAAGTAATATCATTTTGAGATAAGCTATTCAAAATCACTTCATAAACATGTATAATAAGAATAACTTCCAAAGTGAGTACATTATATCACAATAGTCCAAAGCCCAAAATTCAAGTCACCAAAAAAATTAATCTACAAAATTAATTTAATTATATATCAATATAATCATAACCAAAACAATAATATATGAATTTAAATAAGAATAACTTCCTCAGTAAATTTCAAGTCCTCCAACAATTCTTAAAATGGAAGAGTGAAGGTGTGATATGATGGAATCCAAAAAGAAAAATGGAGGGCCCCATTTTCATGCACATTAAATCCAAATGTGATGTAATTTTATGCTTAAAAGTATAATTATTGACTCCTAAGACAATTTTCATGCCCCATTTTATGCTTATCTTTTTCAAAAAATTATTATAAGGTCAAGCAGCTTCACATCTAATCCCCACGCAATGATGATGATCAATCCAGATGGTTTTAGGTCCCCATTTTCATGCACATTAAATCCAAAGGTGATGTAATTTTATGTGATTAAAATAATAAGCATTATAGGAATTTAATTAGTGATAAGGAAATCTCAAATTTAGCAATTAATTCCTATAATCATCTCATTCACACAATTAACATCTAATTAACATATTGAAGCCCAAATAAGGTACCAAATTATCAATAATAGGTACACTTATATGTATAAAATAGAGATGCATCACGTCTTGATTGTCATTATTTGATTTAAAGCTATCACTTCTTAAAATGTTGATGCTATCATCAATATTCAGTATGAAATGTTTGTAAATTAACTGTCACAATCTAATTTGCTGTTATCACTTCAAAATTTAATCATTTCCATTAACTTTTGACTATTGTGAGTAAACAAATTTAATTAAGGATGAAATTATATTTATGAAAACTTGAGAAAATTTGGATGAAACCTGGAAGAAAATTGGATAAATTTTCACAAAAAAACATGTTCATGGATTTGCACGCTCTTCTAAGTGGTTATTATAAATAGGATCCCAAAAAAAGAATTGGAATTGGGCCCACAAATACCTAACTCCCTCCAGCTCAAGCATTTGGGACTCACACACTTCGTGTCCTCTGTTCTGTGCTTGCATGTGACCTAACTCCCATTTCCTATATTATAAATATAGGAGAAACAAAGAGGATAGTTGTGTGAGGAAGAAATAAAAAGATTTGTCCATCTGATCCCAATATATTTTGTTGTCTGAGGCAAAATGAGTTCTAACTTAACCAGTCATGCTGGGCTTCATGAACGCAATGGGAGTTCTTCTCATTCTCAAGCTCCAAGCTCAGGCGGCAGAGACAATGCTGCCAACGGTGCTGGTTATGATCAACCTTATGAAAGACGTTCTGGTACTACAGACCCAAACAGAAACCGATCAAACACTGGAGAATTAGCCAACGGTGCTGGTTATCATCAAAACTGAATTGGTTTAACCAATTCATATATCAGGTAATTTTATTACACTTCTTGATTTTGAGTTTATACTGTGTAGATATAAGTGGTGTAGAAAGTTCAAGATTTTTTACGGTGAAGATATCGATATAATTGTGAGAATATAATATTGCCGGCATGCGTGTGTTCATTAGATCGGGAGTGTGTGTGTAATTATATATGTGTGTGTGATATAGTAATGAGTAAATGAATGAAATGGTGAGTGCCGACATGGAAGAAGAAGAAGACGCGTTTTCTTCAAACTCTGCAAATCGGCGCCACGGGCACCGGCAAGTCCAGGCTCGCCATTGACCTCGCAACCTGCTTCCCTCCGGCTGAGATCGTGAACTCCGACAAAATGCAAGTCTTCCAGGGCCTCGACTTCACCACCAACAAGGTCACCGATGAGGAATGCCGCGGAATACCACACCACCCCTCCTGACTCTAATTTCACCGCCGATGACTTCACCCGCCATGCCTCCTCTGCCATCGATTCCATCGTCCACCGGGATCGCCACCCCATCATCGCTGGCGGCTCCAATTCCTATATCGAAGCCCTCGTCGAGGACGACTCAGCGTCTCCACTATCACCAGCACTTCCGCTTATTTCTGCCATCACAGCTGTCATACTCATTCTCTTCGCTCTCCTCTCCCTTTTAGCTCCCTCTCCTGTCGATACTGTTAATCTCCTGTCGATGCTATCAAAACGTGAACCGGCCCCCCAACAAGCCAGCGCACAGGAACGCCAGGAATACCCAAAAAAATCAATCCTTCACAGAGAATCAGAGCATAGATTGTTCTGTGAGTCCTCGGAGTCCTGTGAGTTAGCACTCAATTCATTCAAAATGGAGCAGAGTGCAAGCACATATCAATCATCGCCGAAGTTCCTTAGAATCTGTGCTTTGATGAGTACAATAATCTTTAAATCTTTTTGGATTGACAAAATAATGGCTAAAGCTGAATCTAAAAGTCGGATCGTCATTGGACCCTTTTGCTATTTTTAAACTTTTTTTATGTCATTTTCCCAATGAAACGGGATCATTAATAATTATGTTTTTAAAAAAATTGTTACGATTTTAATTAATGTATTTTCTTTTTTTTTGAAACAGGTTTAAAGTTGCTGGGGGATTCATGCTGGAATAAAGAATAAGAAATTCTATGAATATGAAGTCTTTCTTTTCTAGCGCCTTATGATTTATATTCATGTAATGTTCATTTTCAACTAGAAATTTAGAATAATATGCAACAGCTAATAAAAGAGGTTGTAATCAAGTTATATTCTCCATTTTAATTAATCAACTACTTGGTTGTTTTATCCATGATTGCCATTTTTTTCATTGTGAGGATGATGTAAAAATATGTATTTTGGCGGGCCTCACAAGTCGTTGTTTACTGATTTTTAATAGGGAGATTTAGCCTCAGGTCCCAAATAAGTAAAATATTTAAGAAATGGTCCCAATGATAAAAATATTTAATGAGAGGTCTTATTGATAATATGAGGTGTTGTCAATGCAGCGCATGCTGTTGTTAATATAAGGATCTCATGTAATTCCTTGAATAACAAATAACTCGATCCTATTGATTTAGTATTGATTTGTAACTACAGACAGCTCAATTTTTATAATTTAATAAAGGACTAAAAGGCCGAATCAATAATTAAGAAGTAATATATGTCCCCCGCTCCACAATTAAGGAGCTGAAAGTCTCTGAAAATTACATGATCCCTTTTGGATTGGGTCAAAGATAGATATAAAATTGAGGCGACACCGATCGATGGGACAGTATTTATCTCCACCACAAAATCTTTACTCAAATAAGAAAATACTAAATTCAGTAGACGACGTCAAATTACGACACAGTTCTCATTCCACATTGATAACTACTCCAGCTATATCCAAATCGATTTTTTTTTTTTCAGGAGAACAACCGTCCTCTCATCAAGCAATCATGTTTAATTCGAGTTATATTTTCATGCATTAATTAAAGGTAGGTATATATACTTTTAACATATATTCAAACTTTACTTCATCGTACTGACTACCTATTTCTGCTGCAATTAATTGGTCAAAATGGAGAAAGTCACTGTCTGCAAAACGTGGTCAAATTGTCCATATATTCCCATCTGTTTTATGTCCCTAAGATTACTTGTTGCTTCAGGTAGCAGCCTCAGAGAGAGAATTCTAATTTAAAAAGAAAATAGGAGAGAGAAACGTTTCAACCTTTTCTTATTTTTGATAATTTTATCATACTTCTTCACTTTGAATTTCTGATATACAATAATAATGGATTTGTTTGGTGGAGCGTTTGAAAAAGTCAAACACATGTTCAACAATGTTTTTTCACAAAATGAGATAATCTTCTTCACATATTTACCTCGTCTTACGTAAAAGTATTTCTATACCGCGTTTCTAAAAGGGCATAATAATGAACATGAAAATAGGAAACAACAATATGAAAATCTCTTTCCCATAAGTATGAAAATAGGGAAGTGGCTATTTTTAATCATGACAGACATTCATGTCGATAAAATAATTTGTAAACGATGTCCTAAACACTATTTCTAAATTTTAGTTTCTTGTATCTTTAATGTTCATTTTCAATTAGAAATTTAGAATGATATGCTACAGCTAATAAAAGAGCTTGTAATCAAGTTATATTCTCTAGTTTAATTGATTAACTACTTGGTTGTTTATCCATGATTGCCATATTTCCATTGTGAGGATGACAGAAATGCAAAACGAAAGGCTGCTCTACTTGAAAAATACCTGATACTGTTAATGTCTATATATTGTTAAAAACAGCTCGTAAAAGAAAAACATATTTTAAATAATAAAATATTATTAAAATATAAATATTAATTTTATAATATGTTGCTGGACCATAATGGAAATCCAATCATCAAACATTCAAACCAATTAAGAATATGTTGAGGAAAATTATGGAGAAGCACGTTCATTATGATAAAATTCCTCTCACATAATTCCTTCGTAAATGGTTAATTACGTTGAAAAAGTGGTTTCCATCGCTAATATAAACATATTATGGAAAAGTGAACATGATGGAAAGACATTTAAGTAATTTCAAATTCTGGAATTTCTTTCAAGAAAAGACGAAATGTTATTAGAAGATTATAAATGCTAAAGTGAGATATTGAGAAATTGTAAAATGCAAACTCTAATAAAAGAAAATATTTCCTGCCAAATAATACTAATAGTTGATTAACATAAAGAACGCTTGAGAAAACATGCATCCACACCATGAGTATTAAGAGCCGATGAAGATCTATGTAAAGTTGTCTTATTCTAATATCTTATTATTATTATTAAATTAACGATTGGAACTTTGAAGCAAGCAATATGTTGAACATAGTCCTACTTAGTATTTAGGAATACAGAGATGATATAGATATAGGTATCATTACGGAGTTAGATCTTTTTTTACGTTTATATGGTCTGCATGGGATTGAGGATTATTGATAATTTAAGTGTTTAAATTAATATGTAAATTTATCTTTTAGAATTTTCTAAGGGATATAGTATTTATCATTTTCAATATTTATTTATTTTCAATAACTGCCATGAAAATTCATATAGAATTTACGAAAATTATAAAATTTTCAAATTCGTCGGGAAATTAAAAACTTAATTTGTTGCTTTACAGCTCCCACAAATATAAGGCGTTATTGTAAGGTTTATCAAATAGAATTTAAGAGTTTATTTATAATAATAAATAAAATATTTTATTTATTTCACTTAAAATATTTAAAGTAAAATAATTTTGAATTTAAAATAAATTAGGAGAATTTAATTTTTATTTATAAATCCTACAAAATAGAAACCAAATAGAGAAAGTAGGGATTTAGCAAGACATGGTATGGGATGCAGACTTCAATTGTTTAAATTCATAGGAAAAATACAAGAAAATCTTAAGATGCCTTCGATTCCTCCCATTCCTCCCATTACATGCCATTAGGTGCCATGCCTTCGTATTATGATTAAGTTAATGATTATAATAGAACAAGAGCTTTCATAAGTGAATGCAAAGAAAAAAGAGGAACATAATTACGTAGAAATTATTTAAAAAAAAAAGCAAAAATTACCATAAGCCTTGAAAGTGGGTTGAAGTCACTGGGGACATAAGTTAAATTACTTGTAAATGTGAAAGGACCTCTTTACACGTGAAGGAGAAAGACGTGAAGGAGAAAAGCGCAATTAATTGCAATTAATCTATTCATGTCCTGTAGGATTCAAACTCAATTTCAAAATTTTCAGGGATGAATGATAATTGTTTTTCCATGGGACCTATACGTAATTCCGGGGGGGGGGATATTGTAGAAACAAAGCAGTACAAGCTATACGCAAAAGCAAGAAAAATATAAAGCTTCAAGCTGTGAGAAGGGTAATAAATATTGGTTATGATCGGACTTGTTCTGAGTTGTCTTCTTCACCACCACCACCACCACCACCACCTTCTCCTCCTCCTCCTCGTCTTCTTCTTCTTCTTCCACTTCTTCTTCTGATATCTCAAACTCCGAGAAGAGCAATAAGTCAAGCTCCACATACACTAGAAGTTTAGTGAATTTAAAATAAATTGGGAGAATTTAATTTTTTATTTATAAATTCTACAAAAATAGTAGCCAAATAGAGAAAAAAGGGATTTAGCAAGACATGTTATGGTATTCAGACTTCAATTGTTTATATTCATAGGAAAAACACAAGAAAAATCTTAAGATGCCTTCCTATACTTCATTCCTCCCATTACGTGCTATACCTTTCTCATGCATTTTTGCACATATTTCTCCCTAAAAAAATTTTAAAAATCCCATAATAAATTTTAGAGAGAAATTCCATGTGAAATTCTCTCATGTATGAGTCCTTTACAAAATAGCATTAGTGAATAAATAAATTTTCTCCACATATATATATATATATATATATTTGTGGTGTTAAAAAGAGGTTGCCAAATAAAAATTAGGATGTATGTAGATAATTAATTAAATTTGTTCGCAATAGTCAAAGGTAAGTTAAACAAATGAAAAGCCTTGTAAACTGGCTAGCTGGGTCTTCTTTAGAATAGATGTTAATAGTTTTGCATTTTAAATATTTATCCAATCTTACTAGATTTGGATGCATTGTTGGCCTAATTTTTTATTATAATTTTTGAATTCCTAAATGACTTATTAATTAATATGAAGTCTCTAGGGATTACCGGATTAGGCTGTGATTAAATTTTGAATTGATAACAAATTAGACAGTGACAATTAGTTTAAAAACATTTCATACTGAATATTGATGACAGCAACAACATTTTTGCAAGTGATGACTTTAGATAAAATAATAACAATTAACATGATAATGGCTAATTTTATTAAGAGAAAAAAAAACTGTATTCCATAAGAGTCTTTAAAATTATATAGGAATTAAGTCATTTCTAGGAAATATGTTGATATTTATATATTTCAATTTTTGATATACTTCAAACGGGCCATATATTGTAACGTATAAAATTCTCAAACATGATATAACTTACGATTTTCCAGCACGTTTGCCCAATTTTCTCTCTATTCACTTGAAGCATAAACAAATTATGAAAAGGAAAAAAAAGGAAAGTTTCTGTTTGAAGTCAACGTGAATGAATAGATTATAAAAAATAATGGGCCAAACACATGGATTTCTTGCTTGCCGAATTAATAAATTAGTGAATAACCATCTAACAAAGGCGACCCAGCCGAAACAATCCGACCCGAAACCCGGTAACCGACCACATAAACAAAAGGAGCCATGGAATTTTTTGGATATCTCGGTCAAACCACTCGCCAAACATGCGTTTTCCCAGTCTCACTCTCTCTCTTCCATTTTCTCTCACTTGATTTATAACTCTACTGCCTCTTCGCTCACCTGCAAAACCCTACTTTATATTCATGGATTTGCATTTTCACAAATGTTCATGGATTTGCACGCGCTTCTAAGTTGGTTATTATAAATATAGGAGAAACAAAGCCCACAATAGGATCATTGTGTGAGGAAGGAACAAAAAGATTTGTTCATTAGATCCCAAAATATTTTGTTTGAGGCAAAATGAGTTCTAACATAACCAATCATGCTGGGCTTCATGAACGCAATGTGAGTTCTTCTCATTCTCAAGCTCCAAGCTCAGGCAGCAGGAGCAACAGAGACAATGCTGCCAACCGTGCTGGTTATGATCAACCTTATGAAAGACGTTCTGGTACTACAGACCCAAACAGGAACCGATCAAACACTGGAGAATTAGCCAACGGTGCTGGTTATCATCAAAAATGAATTGGTTTAACCAATTCATATCTTAGGTAATTTTATTACACTTCTTGATTTTTAGTTTATGCCGGTACAAAAAAGGTTTTCGTCATTTTAAAAAACTACTTTACTCCGATTCTTAAGACGGTTTGGATACAAGTAGTATAGAAAGTTCAAGATTTCTTACACATACTATTGAATTGGCGCAAAGAAATACATTCTACACTGGTTCTTCATTACACCTATTTGATATAAATGGAAATGAACATGAAAACTAGAAAATAACAAGAAAGTGAAACGTTCCAAGTTTTTCTTATTTTTTAAATAATTTTATCATGCTTCTTCACTTTGAATTTCCTCATCCCTATTTAATATAAAATAATAATAATGAACATGAAAAATAGGAAACAACAACATGAAAAGTCTTTCCCATAAGTATGAAAACCCATTTCTAGCTTCATGTAGTTCTGCTTGCTGATTTTATTGGGAAGTGTCTATTTAATCATAACAGACATTTATGTAGATAAACTCATTTTTAAAAAACGGTGTCCTTAAACACCACTTGTAAAATTTACTTTCTGGTATCTTTAATATAAAATCTACCTTTTGATTCAATTTTTTCCATCAAAACATATCATTAAAGTGTCACCAGAAAAAACATATCATTAAAGAGTAACGGTAGTAAATAGCATATTTCCACAACATAATAGCACAATAAGGTTTTTTTTTTTTGGGTGAAGAGCACAATAAGGTTTGATAGTATACTTCTATGCATACTCAATTGCTCAAGATAAGGTTGATGGGTATGGATATAAGAATTGAAAACGGGGAAAATAACAAAAAAGGAATTTGGAAATTGCAAATTGCAAATCCCAAATCAAGTATTTACTGTAAAATTAGTTTTAAATTGTTTATCAGTAGTGGCTAATACCTTATCAGTATTTTCTTTTTTCTTTTTGAAGCAGGTTTTAAGTTGATGGGAGATTGATGCTGGAATAAAGAATAAGAAATTCTATGAATATGAAGTCTTTTTTTAGCGCCTTATGATTTATATTCATGTAATGTTCATTTTCAATTAGAAATTTAGAATGATATGCTATAGCTAATAAAAAAGCTTGTAATCAAGTTATATTCTCTAGTTAATTAATAAATTATTTGGTTGTTTATCCATGATTGCCATATTTTCATTGTGAGATGATAGAAAAGCAAAACGAAAGGCTGCTCTACTTGAAAAATACTTGATAATATTAATGTCTATATATTGTTAAAAACAACTTGTAAAAGAAAACAATATTTTAAATAATAACGTATTATTAAAATATAAATATTAATTTTATACTAAGTTGTTGGACTGGTAAAGGAAATCTGATCGTGAAACATTCAAACCAATTAAGGACATGTTATGGATCACATTGGAGAAGCACATTCACACAAATTGTCATATTTCACATGGTTCTCACGTAAACCATCAATCACGTTAAAAAAGTGGTTTACACCGCTAATCCAAACATATCATCCAAACATGTCGTGGAAAAGTGAACATGATGGAAAGACATTTAAATAATTTTAAATTACTCTGACATTTCTTTCAAGAAAAGACGAAATGGTATTAGAAAGGTTTTAATGCAAAAGTGGGATATTGAGAAATTGTAAAAGTATTTCGTGCCAAATAATATTAATATTTGATTAACATAAAGAAGGCTTGTGAAAACATGCATCCACACCATGAGTATTAAGAGCCGATCAAGATCTATGTAAAGTTGTCTTATTCTAATTACATTCCCTAATTGTGTGCGTTTAATAATAATAATAATTAAATTAACAAGGACTAGTATAAACAATTTATACTAACGATTGGAACTTTGAAGCAAGCAATACGTTGAACTAATGGGATTCAGACTTCAATTGTTTAAATTCATAGGAAAAATACAAGAAAAATCGTAAGATGCCTTCGTATACTTCATTCCTTCCATTACTTGCCATACCTTTCTCATGCATTTTCACACATATTTCTCACAAAAAATATTAAGAAATTCCATAATAAATTTTAGAGAGAAATTCCATGTGAAATTCTATAATAAATCTTTAGAGATTATTCATTGAGATAGGGAAGTA
>JANTPZ010099819.1:0-25078 GCA_025593235.1 Vachellia pachyceras
TGCAAGAAGCGAATCCATGAATTTACAGTCACACGGTCTTTCTTTGTGCATTGGGTATACTCTTCCCGTGAGAGAGAGAGAGAGCTGGTAGGAGAAGACAGAGAAAGCTTGCAAGCTGTGAAGAGAAAGATGAAGAAAAGTGTTGGTGGGCATAATGGTCTTTTCCATTCAAAAATTAATTTCCAAATGGTACCTTGGGACCTATGATTAAATATTTTAAACTTTGGGACTGTTTCATAAATATTCAGCTTACTTGGGACCACAATATAAATCTCCCATAAAAAATTGCTCTTTTTCGTTATTTTTTCTCATCCTTGAATGTGTATTTGGACTCATGCAATCATTTGCCCTAACGTGCACAAGATCGTGCGTCCGTTTGGTAAAGCGGTGGAGAAGTACTTTTACAATTTACGAAGTAAATGTGTGAAGGAAAGCATCTTATTTTACAGAAAAATACTGTTGAACGTACTTTTGAGGTGCTGAGAGCTATGCCGAAGACATCCACCCTATCTGAGAGCGAGAACGGGAGGGACTAAGGAATATCTCGCGCTCTGCTTTAGTGAAATAGTGGAAGACGATGCCGAAGAAGAAGAAGCACAGTGACAGCGATGAAGAAGACATCTTCTATTACCGCTATGCTTCCTCTTCGGCTTCTTCTGCACGTCCCTCGAGCACCACCAGGAACCTGAAGACTCATGGTGGCTCCGGTGGGTTAGCTCCCTCTAAATCCACTCTCTACGTCTCCAATCTCGACTTCTCCCTCACTAACTCCGACATTAACACCCTATTCTCCACCTTCGGAAAGGTCGCCCGAGTCACTGTTCTCAAGGACCGAGTCACTCGCCAGAGCCGCGGCGTTGCTTTCATTCAATACGTTTCTCGTGATGATGCACAAAAAGCCGCGCGTGAGATGAACCGCAAAATCCTCAACGGTAGGACCTTGACTGCTTCCATCGCCGCTGATAATGGCCGAGCTCCGGAGTTTATTAAAAAAAGGGTTTATAAGGATAAGAGTCGGTGTTATGAGTGTGGGGAAGGAGGGCATTTGTCTTATGAGTGTCCCAGGAATCAATTGGGGCCCAGGGAGCGTCCGGTTCCCAAGCGTGAACGATGTGGTGGAGGCGGCGGCCGCGGGGGCGGGTACCGGCAGACCGAGGAGGAGGATGACGACGGATCTGATGGCGGGGATCGATTTGAGGATGATAATTGGGCTTCCATTGTGGATGATGGGGCGGACGAAAGGTTGCTGACGGGTAATGAGAAGGTTGCGGAGAAGAAGAAGGCAAAGAAAGCAAGCTATTTCAGTGATGAGAGTGGTGACGAAGATGATTGATCTTTTGAGCAGAAACGAAGTGAGCAACATAAGGTATGGTGTTATTATTTATTTTTTGGATAGAAATTAAGGTTGCTAAACCCATTGAACCAAATCCTCAGTCTGCTTTTCCTGCTTTGCACTGTAATGGTAGCTGCAGTTACTTGTATAGGTGTTGTGAGTTTATTTACCAAACTATATTGTGTGTATTTTATCTTTATTTTGATTATAAAGGGAAAGGAATTGTTGTTGTTGGAATTGGTGGAAACGAGTACGAACTGATAGTGAAATGTAATACTCTCTCTGGTTTTGCACTACAGACGAGGTCATAGGTCATATATTTTGCAACGGAGGGAGTAACTTGGGAAATAATGTGGTTTTAACTGCAGTTTACGTCCACAAGCAAAAGCCGCTGAGAAATTTGACTGGCAAAAGCAACTGGAGATTGATGCATAAGGGGCTTGGCTTGCACTAATCAATATCTCATAATATTTGTCTCCTTTGAGCTACAGTGTTTCTCCACACTGTATTACTGAAAAAAGAATGTCCATGCATGCTTCCCACTATCTCACATGAAATAGTGATGAAGTATGGCATGCCTTCTTCTAAATTGTAGCTAAAGGTACGAAATTTAGCCTTTGTTAAAATCAAGTATTGTAGCTAAAGTTTAAAGGACAATTCACATAACAAGTCTCTTCCTAGTATTGATTTTTAACAGGCTGCACAAATTCGTGTATTCTCATGCATCTTTTTTCCAATACCCATTTTCTGTATTACCAGTCTTTTAGACCACAATGGTACCTTGAAATATAATCTCTGAATGAAGTGATAAGTAACGTGAATATGTTTGGGTCCTTTGTGGTACATCAGATTTTTGGTAAGTGTATTGTGCTTTAGCTATAGCATTAAACAGTTGTTATGTATGTCTTGAATCCAAATTGCTAACCGGTCCTTTAACCAGATGGCTTCATTA
This sequence comes from Vachellia pachyceras, assembly GCA_025593235.1. Lineage (NCBI taxonomy): Eukaryota > Viridiplantae > Streptophyta > Magnoliopsida > Fabales > Fabaceae > Vachellia > Vachellia pachyceras. The sequence continues at coordinate 2,286 of JANTPZ010099819.1, forward strand.
AACGTTTCCATTGCTTTTGTATACTTAAGTAGTAGAAAGCACAATAACATATTGCAGAGTTGCTTTCCCCAACTAACAACGCAACATGAAACAGCAATTATGTTTGTGTCTGCCCAAAAAATTAGGGTATTGATTCAGAAGTCTGAGAGAAACTTGTGAATAAAAAAAGGCTATTCCCACTCATAAGTTAAAGTAGAAAATAATGAACACACTTATATATGATTATTTTTGTATGCTGTTATCTATAGCAGAGTGTGTGTGTGTGTGTGTGTGTGTGTGTGTGTGTGTGATTTTTTATGCTAATCTGCAGAAGATCTACAATATCAAATTATTTAACATTGACTGCAAAAACTGTTTGGACATGATGTTGACCATCAAGCCATGTTAGAGAGCCAAAATGGTAGCCACCCTGAGCTGCTTTCCCATTGAATGAGACTTTATATGACATCTTCTTTACACCTTCAGCAAAAGCAAGTTTTTTTGGGACGACCTTGACAACCAATCCCTCAGGTGCATGCACCTCCACAATATGTGGTGTTAGTGGGACCCACATTGGTGACGGTTCTTCTTATTACTATTACTTTTGCTTTCTGATGCCTACTCAGAGTTCTTATGGAGATTGATGGGTAATTGATATTGGAGATAAGGCCTTCACTGGACTTTTGTGGGCATCCGAAGTTTGTCTTAGACATGGACCTTATGTTTTTCTGTGAATAACCATAATGACACAAGAACTGGACATAATCTCTCAAATTTGTTTCAAAGACTAAACCAGGGTCAAGAGCTCTGAGTGGGTTAAGTTCCCCAACTCCCATTTCATGTGGATTGGCAATGTGGTTTGAGCTATTGGTTAAAGGTTTCCTCATGTTGTTGTAAATTGTTGCTGAAAGTTGGAAATGAAATACCAAAACACAGTGAGTGTAGCTTCTTCATTTCTGTAGAGCGTACTGATAAAATTGGAAAGAAACCTTTAAATCGGTCCTTCATGTATAGTTGTGCTATCAATTTCATCCTTCACAAATCAATCCTTTCAATTTAGTCATTCAACCACTAAATTGTATTAAAATGTTGGTTTCAACCCTATCTTCACCCCAAAATTAATGCCAAACATGTTGATTTTGGCTTGGACATTTATGGCATACCTTGATTAGTAAACTCACAACTCAGGTTCCCCACTCCAAGTCAGCAATTTGTTAGGCTTAATTTATGAGGATGGAGATAGGTTAGAACAACGTTGAAATCATTTTAATTGTTGAGGAGCTAAATTCAAAGGAAATTTTTGTGAGAGATGAAATTGATAATCCATCTGTGTTAGTTATCAGGATATGATTTAACTAACAGATACAGAATGACTTGTGGAACCTCTCATCATTAGTGCTGATTTTATCATTGATGGACTCCAACTTTTATGCACTGATTTTATCAGTGCTGCAGCACCTGTCAGGCAAGCCATTGATGTACCAGATTTTATGCTATATTGTGATGGTTTCTTTCCGACCGGAACACTTCCTGGTTCAGAATTTTGAGGAACCACTGCAGCTAAAATGCCAATCCCTGGAGCCATAATGTCAGGCTGAAAAGTGGAGTTTTCATACAAAGAAAGAAATGGCTTGTAACTTCCATGATCTTATATAATTGTATATCCATCCACAAGTAGTTGGCATATAGGGACATGTGGCGGAAAAATACCTTAAGAATATTTTCTGTTAGGCTTGAAGGACCTCTAGATGAGAAAGACGCAACAAGGGATGGTAATACGGGCTGGCCCGCACCGCCCAGCCCGCCAACAACCCTCCTAGGTGGCGGGCTAGGAATCCCCAGCCCGAGCCCGCCAACCCGCTAGCTTTTTTTTATTTTAATTTTTTTTATAAAAAATGATTTTTTCTATTTTTTTACCCAAATTTTTTTCTATAAGATTGCATATTTTCATGATACTCTTTCCAATCTCATCAATAAGTGTTCAATAATTTCCTAAAAATAGAGTTTAATATTATTTTTTCCTTTATAAAAAATATTGGGATGAAAAAAGGTAAGAAAATATATATATATATAATATGTATTTTTTAAAAAAAAAATTAAAACGGTGGGCCAACCCGCGGGCTCAACCCGCCTAACCCGCGGGGCGGGCTGAAACTAGCCTGCATACCTTTTGCAATCCGTATTTTAATTACTTTTCCCCTTTTCACAACTGTGTAGAGAACCATCATTTAGCAAGCGTGCATGATTTTCATTAGCTGTTTAACCTTAATGATTAATGTCTCCACCTTCTTCCTCGTACTTAGAACGTGTGATTATATTGTTGAACATACTAATCAGTCTAATAGTAAACTCAGTTATCAAAAACTCTAGCTGCAAAGCGAGTTGGATATATATATATATATATATATATATATATTGATGGCTAAGTGATAACGGCTTAGAATATTGACATAGCTTGAGAATTCCATCTTGCATTAGTAGTACCTGAATTTAAATGGAAGAAAACTGAATGCAAGTTCTTTATTTTTTTTCTAAAAGATGTAGTAGAATCACAAGCATAAGAAATGACTAGGATTTGGAAGTTGGTTATGCTTACTTGGTAGAGTTTATATACTCAAGGATCTGAGACCCTTCAAGATTACCAACTTCTGTGAAGGGAAAAACACCTGCATTTAAAGAACATCTTTCTTGTCATCATCAATGAGTATCAACCCCATGGCCCTTGCATTTTGTAAAACTAGCTTCTTGATTCGCCTTGAAACAGTTGGATCATCAGCAACGCAAACAACAATACTGCCAACAACTTTCGTGTAGTCTAGTGATTCAGGATAACAGTTCCTGCATTTAAGTAAAAATAGAAAACTAAATTATCTTGGGAGGTTACTGATTTCTATCTGTGAGATTCTAGTATAAGTCTATAAGAAACTTAGTGCTTGACTTATAAACTTTACAGTCAATAGTTGTATGTTTCTGGTACTAATGCTATTGCCTATTGAAAGACTGCTAGCAATATAAAACTAAGTATCAGGGATATTAGCTTTGAACAGAGATTTAAGTTAGCTCTGGTTAACAAATGAAAAGTGCAACAAACCCCTTATGAAATATGCTTGCGCTTTGCCAATTTATAATTAATTTGGTTTATTATCTTTAATAAATTGTGTTTCCATTGACATGTTTAAAGGACGTGGCCATGAAAAAATGTGAGGCATGAAATGATATTTGCTAGTGAAACTTTCAGACTCATATGGATGATACTTGTAGGGCACCTTGCGTCTGATTCAGGGGTGAATTTGGCAGCAATGCCCTTTCCGAAGATAAGAGGATCCATCCTTGAACGAGTGAGGTTTGAACAGTGGATGCCTGAACCCTAACATAGAAAAGGTCACAATATATTAGACTTCCAATTTTGCTTCAGAAGTTTTTGCTTAGAAAATGTGGGTATCGGGAAATTTTTGTAAGATCACCCCGGAAGTGTTAAATAAGAAGCAATATCCCCCCGCTGTTAAGAATATTAATAGTCAACATTAGCTTTTTAATGCTTAGGACAATTTTGCTTCTTTTTTAACACTTTCGGGATAATATTGATTCAACAAAAACTTTTGGATACCCACAGCTTCTACCCAAAATCTTTCAGGACAAACATAGACCTTAACCCTAGATTCATTTTTTATTGGTGAAATCTACTTTTGGGATGTCATTATGTCTATTTGGCATTGCTTTTGTGATTGGATGGGTGTGTAGAGTATACTTCTGAAGATACCTACTTGGAAAGTTTTCCCGTTCCCAAGGACAATAGCTGATTGGAAGGTCCTGTCAATATTAGAAGCTGCAACACTGAATACCCATGGAGCTGTATTGACAATAGTGTAAGAATCAGGGCCATCATTCCCTGCAGAGCACACCACCATGATCCCCATTTCTTCAGCATGAAATGCTCCAATGGCTATGGGATCATTCAAAAAGTCTGGTTGAAACAGTGAGCCGAGTCCAATGGAGATGGAGATTATGTCCACTCCATCTTTTATTGCATCATCAATTGCTTTCAGAATGGTGGGACCAGGGCAGCCATCTTCTGAGCATGCCTTGTAGGCAGCAATCCTGGTAGAAGTGGAGCCCCCTCTTGCAGTTCCCTTAGCTAAACCATAATAATTAGCGTTTTCAACCCTGCTACCTGCTGCTGTTGATGCAGTGTGCGTGCCGTGACCAACAGAGTCTCTTGGGGATCCTCTGCCTTTTAGGAGGTGAATCTCGTTGCCACCCAATGTCATTTGAAGATCATAATATCTTGCTCCTATCAGTTTCCTGCAATGATACTGAGTACTTTAGAATTGTTGTGGATGAATAACTCAATTTGGAATTTAATTTGACTTGTATGGAAGAATAGACTTGATCTAAATTATTCAACCAGTGTTAAATCTAACATATTCAATGTAAGACTCAAATTGTTAATTTTGATATTTATATTTATTATTTTTACCCAAAGTAATTGCTCGTCACTTCTAAACCGATATGTGATCTATCTAATTATATATAAAAATATTTAGAAGAGATAATGTAATATATGTAAATTAAGTAATTTACTTTGCTGTAAACAAATGTTGATTTAATTAGTAAGGAGTTTACTTATAACACATAGGATCATGATTCAAATGGCACTATTGATATAGAAACCTTGTTGATGGATAATATGTAAGTATCTCTATTAGGGCTTTTTAATCTTAAAGAATTATCCCAACCTTGGTGAATCCCATTATCCAATTCATCTAAACTTTTTTAAATAAAAAAGTAATTTATTTAATTTTCTTAATTTATACAAATGAGTCAATTGAGTTTATATCATGGACCATAAAGTTAATAATTACTAATTAGTGAATGGATTTTGCTGTGATTTTAAATCCCAATTTATTTTCTTTGCCAAATTTATAATTTTTTCTAAATTATTCTTATTAATTAGACTTATTAAATTGATTTTTATAAGGTAGTTTCCATATTAAAGGAGTATTTTAGGAAATCAAAGTACTAAATTTATTACAAATAATTAATTTAATTAATTTTTAATATGGGCAAATCAGTGATTTAGTTCCTAATTAATAATTAGCATAAAATATGAAATCTTTTGCACATTATATATATATATAGTTTTCTTCATGTACTTCATTAGATTTTAATCTGTAAATGTTTCTCTCAACTCTTCCAATTATTTTCCATACATACATTTGTATGCAAAAATAGGGGAAAACCAATTACATAGATATATATATCAGCAAGATTTAAATGTTAAAATAGTATAATTTTCCAGCTAGCCAGTTTGGCCCAAAAAGAAAAACAGCTAGCGAAAAAATGTGTGTTTGTGCGTGAACGTGCTCTTTTTTTTTTTTTCTATTGCAATATCTTATTTTTCAAATGAGATATTCACATGAAAAACCAATTTGATAAGATTATCTGATTAAATCAAATTCAAGCATTGTCAAATATAATTGGGGTAACTCTCTCCATTTAAACAATTAAATGGTCGAAACCCCGTTTTCGAAGGACTAACTCAAAATCTGTCATTTGGGGTGTAATATTATTAACAAGAGAACCAAACGTATAGTTGTAAATTTGTCACACCATGTGATACTTTTTAATTTTAGGTCAGATTAATGGGTACTCAATATGTCGACACAAATTATTCACTGGACAAAAAGGAAAAGCAAACCCCATGGCTTGAGAAAAGGTAGATTAAATTTTTTATATTCATTATATTAAATTCTCAAATCTCATATTCCTATGTGTTTTATTTTTTTTATCAAAATTTATATTTAAACGAGTAATATTTTAAAAGTCATACACATGGTTCTTCGACATAATATATGGTCCAATAACAAATATGTGGTTACCTCCCTAACTTTCCATTTAATCAGTATTTTTGTTGATGAAAACCCTATTTAATACGATCATCGGTTCTCATTATAAAATCCAACTGACTTTTTTGAAGATTAAAGAAGATAATTACATTATTTAAAATTATTAATTTATATGCATAATTATATTATATATTAGTTTATAAGTCAAATAATTAGTTTAGAAAAAATGATAATTATACTTTACAGTAATGTATTTAGCTTCTTTATTATCTCAAAAAAAATCAAATGGCTCATATATTAAAAATAAGAAATAGTGCATTCAATTAATATGGATAATTTAAAAAGAAATTATAAATTTAGAAGTAGAGTAAATTGAAGTTAAGAATTATTATTAAAATAAATCCATCAACTGATTTGTCTATTTAGAACTGGAGATAATATATTTATTTATACTCCATCAAAGTAACCCCATGTGCAGTTCTCCTCTTTATTTCCCTTTTATTTTCAATTTTCATTGATTCTTACATCAAATTGGGATCTTCTTTTGTCCATTGGCCCCTCTAAACAATCTATATGCACACTGAAGAAAGTTTACACCATACATACACATGCATGCATGACAAGTCTTCCTTTGGGATATGGATTTGTATGATCATTTTTATTGGTGAGATGTTTAATTGATAAATTGGGGGAAAAACTTGGATAATTTCTATTTATTTGAGATGATACAATTTTTATTTTTTTAAAAAATTGACAAATCATTTGAAAACTGCGTTATACTTCATTTTGGTATTAAAAAAAAATGAGAGCATGCATGTCCCAAACATAAAATTTAAAACAATCATACAAATTCTTGAATGTATAAAAGGGTATAGCCACTTCTTTATGATAAAAGAATCTCTTATAATGTTTGTATAAACTTCGAAAAATCCCATAAAAATAAAATTTCGATTTTGAAAATCCAAAAAGGTCACTCTAATAAACAAGATGACACATTAAGTCAAAAGGCAGTAATTTGAGATTTTAATATTTATCCAAAAAATTGAAAATCACCCTTCAAAGTTTTTACAACAAAGGGGAAGGCAGGCGCAACATTTAGTATTAAAATTAATAACACTTCTAGTCATTTTCACAATTCGGATAATGTTATTTACATCTATTTACAATTTCGTAAATAAATCTTTTGTAAGAAATGACTTAAATAGTGTAAAAGAATGTGTTGTTAATGGTACTACCGAAATTGTGAAAATAGCTTGAGATGTCAATTTCATTGTAAGTATAGGAAATTGTTTAAATAATGACCCTTTGATCGAATTCACCCAAGTTGTGAACCGAGAAAAAATAGTTATTAATAACTATCAAAGTTAAAAAATGGCTAGAAATGTTGTGAATGTAAGACATGACTTAAATAATGAAAAAGAATTAGTTGTTAATAACATTACTAAGTTATTAAATACCCAAAAATGACTTTGGACCAGACAGAACTAAGGCCAGATTAGCATACTAACGGGAAGAAGTGTGGGATAACATGTGGCAGCCTCCTGCAAGTCAAACTAAATACTCACCCTCCTGAAAGTTCAAGATGGACGGTTAGATCCGTGAATCTAGCAACTCATCCATACATTTCAAGATACAAGTAAACGTACGAGTTGAGGTAAAGACCACTTATTTTATATGAGCTCTACTGCACATTGGGGATGCTTTTGGCAATCTAGAACTACTGCCAAGCTCTCTTACTTCCTAGATTCCTTAGTTCTCATTCTATTCTCTCAAGTTCATAAATTAAAATCACCTTTATCTATCTTAGGCTAAATTCCCTAGTCTTCTCACTTGTATTTCTATTGTTGGTGGTCCATATTTTATCTTTAATTATTCCTTGACAAAAATCTGCTCAAAAAGTTATAAACATATCTGGAGATGTTGTTAATACCGTTGTAAGTGTAGGAAATGGTTGTAATAATGACTCATTGATTAAATTCTCCCAAGTTTTGAAGCGATAAAAAGCAGTTATAATGACTTTATCAAAATTATAAAAATAGCTAGAGTTGTTGCTGATATTAAATAATGCAAAATAATTAGTTGTTAATGGCATAACCAAAGTTGTACAATTTTTTGGAGATGTTAACAATATTTTTGCAAGTATAGGAAACAACTTAATTAATGAAACACAACTGACTTGCTCCTTAGATTTGAAGTTATTAAAAAATTGTAAATAACATTATCAAAATTGTGAGAATAATTGGAAGTGCTGTCAATTTCATTCCTATTGTGACTGCCTTCTCCTATTAAAAACTCTCAAGGACGATTGTCTTTTTGAACAAATATTAAAATCACATATTCCTATCTTATAATGTATCATTTCTGTTTATTAGAGTGATCTTTTTGGAATTTTAAAATTGAAGTAACAATTTTGTGGGATTTTCGCATGAATTTGTAACAAATTTTGATACAGATTCAGATTGGTTGTTGTGCAAAAATATTTCTACCCGATCAATCATACTTGAAAATAGCTAACAAAAGAATAATCTAATGTCAGAACGAGACTTGCATTTATACTTGAAGGTACATCGAGTGTTCCAAAATAAAATCATATTCTATTTCTATGACCATTAGACCTCAAAACTCGAGATTCCTAGAGTATTTTTCCTTTTTCAGTCGAAACATGTAAAGAAATTGTTTTAAGATATCGGATATTTTTTTCTTTAAAAAATGTCAAATATAAAAAGTGAAAATTAAACTCTCCCTAAATTTCTACAGAGAAAAAAAACCTATGGTAGTGCTAAAAGGAACACTAAAATAATTCTCAAATTAAGCTAATGTTAAAAGGAACACTAAAATAATTCTCAAATTAAGCTAACGGTCTTATAGCTTGATGATTTAAAGGCTCCCCTGCAAGTGGGAGGTTGTGTGTTTAATTCCGGTTGTGCATTTGTACCTCTCTAATTCTTCAAAAAAGAAAAGAAAAATCTCAGAGTGCTAATTTCTTCGTAAAAATACAAGAGACCTCCATAAACATGATCATCACAAGTAAAAAGTCACTGTGACCGTTTGGCAACACGTTTGCCACCCCCAAAAACACGTTCAACACTGTTTTTCTGTAAAACGAGATAATCTCATCCACATATTTACCTCGACTTGTGTAAAAATACTTCTCCACCGCTTTACCAAACGGACCCACTATAATAAACAATACTATATATTTCCTATTAGCTATAACTTCTGTTCTCAGTTTCAACGTCAAAATAGCATACTGTAAGTTGCACATTACATTCTACTCACTCATTGTAATGCAGAGGAGACGACTAAAGCTTGCAATCATCAAAAGTAAAAAGTCACTATAATAAACAATACTATATAATTCCTATTAGCTATAACTTCTGTTCTCAGTTTCAACGTCAAAATAGCATACTGTAAGTTGCACATTACATTCTACTCACTCATTGTAATGCAGAGGAGACGACTAAAGCTTGCAATCATCAAAAGTAAAAAGTCACTATAATAAACAATACTATATAATTCCTATTAGCTATAACTTCTGTTCTCAGTTTCAACGTCAAAATAGCATACTGTAAGTTGCACATTACATTCTACTCACTCATTGTAATGCAGAGGAGACGACTAAAGCTTGCAATCATCAAAAGTAAAAAGTCACTATAATAAACAATACTATATAATTCCTATTAGCTATAACTTCTGTTCTCAGTTTCAACGTCAAAATAGCATACTGTAAGTTGCACATTACATTCTACTCACTCATTGTAATGCAGAGGAGACGACTAAAGCTTGCAATCATCAAAAGTAAAAAGTCACTATAATAAACAATACTATATAATTCCTATTAGCTATAACTTCTGTTCTCAGTTTCAACGTCAAAATAGCATACTGTAAGTTGCACATTACATTCTACTCACTCATTGTAATGCAGAGGAGACCACTAAAGTTACAAGCTTCTCAAACCCACACACAGATATATACCTACAGAAGTGAGAGAGAAGAGAAAGATATAAAGGAGAGAGAGGCCTCCACAGCAATTCTCATAGTGTCACACTCAACCTCGCTTTAGAAACACGTTAACACATTACCCTCAGAGAATCCAACTTCGTTTTGTCCTTTGTACTCCAAGAAGAGCAGTCAGAAAAGGTGAGAGAAACAGAATATAGACATGACGAGTGGAATCTCAGAAGTGGCAACTAATAAAGCTTTAGGGGATGCCTGAAATATATATAGCTTTACTCTGCAGGCTCGCCTTCCTCTATGAGGATTGAGGACCTCCTTTGTTAAATGGAGCTTATTTTACAGATTTTGCCACATGCTTAAAGAAACGCATTTATTGCAACCAGAACTGATGCATGGCCTCTCATGGGGAAGATTTTTAAGTATGATCTTAGACTGTTGCCTCAGCTTGTTCTTGTTTATCTGCAAGTTGGCTTCTGAGGAACTCTAGCACTGAGAGTCGCTATAGAAGAAAAGATGATAAAATAACTCTTATTTCAGGATGCAACATTGGGAAACCAAGAGTCATGAAGAATTTAGTGGTGAGAAAATGGCAATCTGGATCTTTTACATTCATAGACATGTATGAATATAATGCATTCAAACAGAAAGACATAGAATTTTTTTTAAGAAAAATGATAATTAGCGTAACAAGATGATGTGAGATTCGAGCAGAGTAATTTTATGTTGGTGTTATTCCCTCTCTGAATGCATAAACACATGATACAATTTGGTCAAGTGGGGTGAGGATAGAAGAAAATAGAAATGTGTGTTACATTATAAGATAAAGTATTCCTTTCTTTGGCTATAATATAAATATGACATTTTTATATAAAATAATAAAATAACAAGACAGAATAGATATAAACTTACACGTTCCTCAACTCCACTGGCTTCAGGTTTCAGTGTCAACGTCTCCAACAAGTCTATAGCTTCTTGAAATCCATCAGTTGCCAAACTTTCGTTTCCCAGATTCCTGTCCACATCTGCAACTTTTGCAAGAGAAACAGCAACATCTAGAACCTGAATGACATAACAAATAATGTGTTAACAACAACATCAACCAACCAGTTTAAGTACAGAAACATATATATACTCCCATCGGTCCTTGAGAAGATCCATCGACCTACGACAAAGAAAAAGAAAGGCTTGTCTATTTTATTTAGTTATTCAGTTAAACCAATGATTCGTTATTGGAGCAGATGGCAACAACCATTTCATCCCGCATACATATTTCTTAATTTCCAATAGATTTACATATTTCATTAACGGAAATTTTTTGTTGTGAGTAATGGCTCTGGTTGTTTGCTAAATATAACACTTCATTTGTATTGCCGCTACAAACGAGATTTTATGTTTGGGACTGAGGAGGTATTCTATAGCAGCAGTTTGGATGTAATCCAAACGTTTATTAAATTGAATGGTCACTTGAACAAAATTGTGCAGAATTTTATATTTGTTTAGAAGTTTCAAATAGGGGAAATAATATAAAACTGCTAAATTTTCAAATAAAGAAATGACGGAAATGTTTTAAACTGCAAATAATTTCTGTCATCAAAACTTCTTTAGAATATGGACAAAGAGGAAAAGAATATTTTCAAAATTAATCTAAGATTTTTTAGATTCTATTTCTCTTCTCAGATGAAAGTGTATTGCTGGTCAACATTCAACAATGCCAATAATACAAGAAATAATATATCATGAGGAAATACATCTTTAAAAATTGCATGACATTTCCTCAGGTCAAGGGTTGCACATTGACCAGACCAGACTGGGTTAGCGCCTAAGCCGCAGTCTGGTCTAGAAACATGCTCAGACTGAGGAAAGGCTGCCCACGGTCTGGTCCAACCCAAGCTTAGCCCAACAACAGACCAGACCAAGCTAGTCCACCAGACTGAACTCTGAAGCACTGGAAAAAAAAATGGATCTAAATGGGCCAAAAACTTAGGGTTTATAACACCTTAAAACCTCCACCTTCCTAAAAACTATGACATAGCAGCAGCCAACCAAACACTATTGATGCTGAATCTAGAATCACAACATTTCAATATTTAATAAATATGAAAAAGAAAAATAAGGAGCTTACTCAAAGGAATGTTTGAATTTCTTTAGAAACCTCCTGTTGACACATACATCCCCTTTTCTTAACCAGCTTACTCAAAGATCTTTTGCCTACCTCTTATTCTTGTCTTTTTCCCCAGATCATTGTCTTTTTATTTCGACTAGAGAGTTTCAAAAGTATTAACCAGCTTACTCAAAGGTCTTTTGCCTCCCTCTTTTTCTTGTATTTTCCCCTTATCCATGTCTTTTTATTTCGACCAGTGAGTTTCATAAGTATAATAGCAAATTTTACTCATACGATTTTATTACTCTATAATTTATGTAACAACAAATATGGAGTTAGTCGAGTAATATGTTGTTTGTATGCTTATTTTAAAATGGACCAGACATGCTTTATTGGTTATATCTTGGGGACCATAGGTAGTATCGTTAGCAAAACTCACCCCGTACCTCCCAAGACTTCGCTTGTCCTTCCATAAATTTCAAATAGCCTAAAACACCCGGGAACCTGATGTCTTAAGGAAGCAAAGATGAAACTGAAACATATCCAATTTGCAGAGCCAGGGAGTGCCCAATAAAACTCCTTTTGGGGATATTTGTTAGACAATGGTGCCCATGGATACCAGATATGTTAAAGTTCTTGCACCAGTTGATTGCAGAGTTATTTGCACTAGACATAATTTTCTGAGACAGTATATAACTATGTGTGAAAAAGGGTTTATCGACTGAATTTTTCACCAATTCTTTAACAGTAGTTTATCGGACACAACACACAAATCAATGCCATTGCCAAATAAATGTTATGCATCCGTTCATAATCCTTGGGCCCAAAAATAAAACAAAATCCATTCATAACCATGAAATGAACATCTAATGTAAACTCAATTTTTCTTGTTAGTAGATGGCTTAGCACAGCATATAGTATACCCACTGGAAAGTGATGTATGAAATCCAGAAATCTTCAATATCTTCGGGATAATTATCTTCTAGACTTTTACGAAATATGATGCAAAATTCCAATCAAGAACATCCATGTAACATATTTTAGCCAGTCAATAGAACACAGAGCCAATAATGCACCCAAAGCAATTTAAAAATTGTATTAATACTTGATAATTCAATTTCAATATAAATAGAGCGGTAACCAACCTGGGATGGAACATCTGAATGATCCTTGACTACATCACGCCGAACATTCAAGGACTGAAAATAGTAGGACCTTGCCGCTTGTAGGTCTCCATCATAATATTTAAGATCTCCAATTTTATTCATAGAAACAGAAAGTGTATGCGTAATCTGTAGCAGAAAGAGTTTGAAGATGTAAATTTCAAAAATAAAAATAACCAAAGATGATCAAGTGATATAAGAACATGGTCTTTAAAAAAAAAAAAAAAAATCTAATGAACTCACCTCCAGGTCATCTTTTGGCAGCTTTGAGAGAAATTCAACACTTTCTTCAAAATAAGCAACTGCAGAACTAGCATCTCCCATAGCTCGGCTGCAGAAGGTACAAAATCAGCTTGCATGTTACAATTGGTGTTATGTGGAAATAGGTAACCACTGATGTAGGCTTGTAACTAGGAAAGAGAGAGAAGAGGGAGAATGAGGAGAGAAACAATGAGATTGAAAGAGGAAAGAGAAACAGGGATTTGAGAGAGAAGAGTAGAGAGGAACCAGAAAAATCGAGTAACCGACATTCACATAGCAAATCCCATTGAATACAATTGATAGGAGGAAGTATTATATAATAATCACCTTGTAACTACTTCTGATTATATACAATTGATAGGAGGAAGTATTATATAATAATAATAATCACATAACAAAATAAGTGATTCGTTGGAGGATTATAAGCACCCACACGTGTACTCATTTTTCACCGTTGAACAAAGAAATCACTCAGTTTCTCTCTTTCTATCTCTATCACTCACTACTCTGTACCAATCAGCCTCTAATAAGCATTTGATGTCATGCAATAATGTTCTTTTTCCCGGAAGACAAAGTAAACACTATGCAGAAACATCTGCATTTTTTTCAATAATCTAGTACTGCTCATGTTCCAGAAACAAGGGCTGTCATTTAAAAGCATTTGAGAACCATGTAATAAAGCGTTTTTTGGCAAAGCAAGGCAAGTGGTTGGGCAAAGGGTCAGGAATTGCCATGGTTTTCGATTATATCACAAACACCACTCGATCAGCTCCAATTGAGCATGCACAAAACCGCACCAGTCTTATCACCAGCTCAAAATCAATTTCACCACACTTTTCAAACAAGATTTACCTACTCTTCTGGAAACCCAACATGCTGTTCTATTAGCTTTACTCAGTCAAACACAGGTATATGGGCTCTTAATATATTATTATAGTCCAATAGCAGCTTTTATCATATAATGTAAGTTTTGAAAAAGGTCTTCATCCTTTTCTTTCAGCAGAGTCTCCTGTCATAACTATCTCCCTTCTGCAGTTCACAAAACATGTTGAAACTTGAGATTGCTTAATTATATACTAACCTATCAAAAGAAAATATAAAATATGACTTTTACAAGCCACTCATTAGTTTTGATCAGATTCTCCTCATTTCTTACCAAAGTAACAATCTCAAATTACTTACGGAAGTTTGCAGGAATCTTCTGGGGCAATCATCACAAATAAATAGTTAAAATAGTGGTTATCCTTCTATTTATTAAAAAAAAAAAAAAACTCATTTGGAAGGCATTGGCATAGGTGCGAAGATGCTAACCATTAGCAAATAACTGAAACTATTCATTGCCTTCAGTTAAAAAGATTTTGAGTTCAAATAGTACTTGGCATGGTACTGATGCTGCCATTAAATCCAAAACAGTCAAGAGTTCAATCATTGGTGGTCTCATCCTACATAATCAAATGAAATTTCAACATAATGCATATTGACTTTGTACTATATCCACACTTCAATAGAGCTATTCACCGGCCTTTAGTTGAAAAGATTCTTGAGAAAAACAAAAGAAAAAACACAAAGCCTTGATTCCTTGAACCACACAATAGGGGAGCATTCCTTATTCTATTCTTGGTCCACACCAGATTCCATCCAATTTTCCTATTAGAAACAGTTAATCACTTTTCCAATATGCACTCATACCTCTAACAATCTTTACTTGCATCCTTTTTCACAATCAATGGGCGTTCTATATGATGCTTTATACTTGACAAAATTTGGTCCTTCTAGCCAACAAAAGTTGGCCTCGTCAATAAGGAGTAGCTCATAACTCACAAGGACGTAACTTCAAATCCTACTACCAATGTGAGGGCCTTGTTGGTGGGCAATCCATAAGAACCTCTATAAGTGCTTTTTGATTCTTGAGGCATAAAGTAGCCATGGTGAGTTTCAGGACTCAACTCACCTAAACAACTTCATATCAAAAAAGTTCGGTCCTTCTTAAGGTATAAATTTTGCAAAGGTAGTGTGTGTGTCTGGGAACTCCGTTGGGAGAAAGAAATTTATGGATTTCTAGATAGCTTACGGATTTCTAGATGGCTTTTACATATTTTGATATGGTTTTGTCTCGGCTTGTGTGTACCATTTTGGGAACAAAGTTCCAAAACAAGCACAGTATGATGGAAGAAAGCGGAAATATCCTATAAATAAATCCAAGCAAAAAGAAATGGAAAAGTGAAAATCAGAATGTGGGCAGAATGAAGCAGATTGAATATGGCCAGAAAAACCAACTGGTAAAAGAAGCGTAAGTAAAAGAAAAAGGAGAAAGAAAGATAAAATATGCAATCCGCACCAGCAGTCACCAAGCATGCCCAAGACTGCTCCAAGCTGTGAGCATAATTCTGATGTGTTACCCATCTTTTCTAACTGGCCACGAATATCTTCTGTGCAGAGGCTAAGCCTTGATTTGGCACTTTCTATATTCTGAGCACGGAATGCCTGAAATTGAATTGCACGCAATAAATTGCTTATTGTCAAGCAGCATAACATGACACAAATCACATAGCAACTCAGAATAGCAATGTACCCCCATCACCTGTATGCTGTCCCCAAAAAGATGCTTTCCAAAACATCCAATCTTAACAATCAGATTAGCATGCAGCAAAAGTAATTAAAATTTTAGATCATCATTCATCATCACCTTTGTCGCAATTTGTCCATTATGATAGTATATAACACATGAATGAATGAAAGCTCATTTCTTGCCAGAAAAAAAAAAAAAAAAAACTTCAAGGAGAAATTTCATTCGATCCTTTGCAATATAACAATATGGTAAAATCCATACTTACCCTCATGGCCTGTTGTACTAAGAAGGAACCCCTTTCCAAAGATACATCCTCATATATGACTGGTTCATTCTCTTCTGTTTCTTCTCCTTTGTCTGAACTAACAGACCTTTTGATTCTAGCATGCCCTTCAATAAAGCGATCAACTATACCTTGAAGATTCGCATCAGGCTCAATTTTCTCAATATCAGCCCCACATAATGGACAGTCCTTAAAGCGTGATATACAAGCCCTAATTTCAAATATATAAAAGAATAGAAAAAAATCAGAAACGGTCTGCGAGTATATTAATATTAGATGCAATAAAAGCCATGGGAAGCATACTTGCAGAAAGCATGAGCACAGGGCACACATTTGCTGGCTTCAAATAGGAGTGCCTGGCATATCATACAGCTAAGAGGACCAATCTTAAATGTTAGGGAGTCATATCCAAAAGGGCACTTAGGAGAAGCACTAGCTGAGTTGTTAGACTCTTTTTTCACTTGGGAGTCATATCCAAAAGGGCACTTAGGAGAAGCACTGACTGGATTGTTGGACTCCTTTTTTGCCTTACTCTCAGACCCAGCTTGATGCTTAACAGAATTTTCCCCAGATTTTTTTGAAGTAATATCATCAGGACGGGCAGCTTTGACAAAAGGACAAACTGGTTCATATTAGATTGCAAACCTGCAAAGGACAATGAGTTTTATTACTCAATTTCGAAGCAACCTTCTGTATAATTGAATTCACAAAAACTTATGAAAACTGCATCATTGCTCAATTCCATATGGCGCACCTCAAACTTTACATTGAAGGGGAAAGGAACTCAATAGTTTTTTACTGCAATAATAAATCATATTCAACAAAAATTATGCATGACTTTCAACCTTCCTTACAATCTCATCACATCCCTAACCTCTTCCTATAAATCAGGCAAAGTGGAATGGACAGCAATACTAAGATAGCCTTACAACAATTCTTACTAGAAAAATTTTCAAACAGAATTTAAATGTTTTATCACCATGAATCAAATTTTACAACAAAATAAATTCGCATCTAAATGTTGCAAAATATAGGTCACTTTCCAACCTCTTTTGAATTATACACACACACACACATATCATCAACCATGTCAATACGATCAATTTCAATAGACATAAATAACTACCAAATTACCACATCAACACTATTGGTCATACTAAATACGCATCATAACCTTACATTAATCACCATATTAATTCGTCAAGGAAATGAAAAATGAAATCACACAATCGAACATTAGAGGGTGGATGGAGATAAACCAGGGTTCGAACTTTAAAGCCCTCAAGATTCGCCTGAAATGGGTGGTCGACGCTCTCGCTTCAACGACGTCGTCACAGTGTTGTGGCAGCTCGTTCTCTCGTCTTTGCTTTTGTTCTACAGGCAAAATCCTTGGAAATGCGAAAGGCAGTGCATCATTCTGGTGAAGCAGACAACGAGAGAGTCGCGAGATTTGAGGAACAGGGACGCCTGATCGGAGATTATTAGGGATTTTAGGCATAAAATATTAAAATATATTGCTATTTAAAAATAAATTAGATAGAAAATATTAAAAATATATTGGTATTTAAAAATAAATTAAATTAAAAATATAATGTATCCGGATGAGACGAGATCAAAACCCTCCCTTAGTCCCTTCCGCTTCCCGTGGCCAGTAAGCATGGGAAAAGGCCAGGTGGCCTGTCAGGAGCCTGTGTGTGAGCCTACAAAAGCCTATTACAGGCCAGTCTTTTACAGGCCAGGCCAGCCAACTGCCTTGTTTATTTATTTATTTTTAAATTTTTATATTACATAACGTGGGTGGAAGCGTGGAAATAGGTTACTTAGGTGCTTTGTCCGTGACTTGTCCTCCGCTCGCTGCTTGTCCGCCTCTGCTTCAAGAATCTGTGCTTCTCGTCGAGTTGTCACCCGTCGCTGAAGCTCGACTTTATTCCTTCTCCGTCGCTAACATTCATGTCATCGGAACTCGGAACGTCGACTTTATTCCTTCAATGGTCTGTATTTTTATCACCATTGCTTGGTTGCTTGCCTCTGCTTGTTTGCCCTAGACCCCATTTCGCCTCTGCTTCCAAAATCCAGTGCGTCTCTTCATTCGTATCCTTAGTACCATAAACCGTAGCTTTTGAAGCCCTCGGCATCCGCCGCTCTCCACCGCCACTCTAATGCCCTTGTGGATGTCTTGCCGCCTGAGGCCGACTCTAGCATCTCGCTTCTGAGTCAGTCTGAGAAGCCTGATGTCACTTATAATGTAAGTTCAATCACTGCATCGTAATTGATGTTTGATTAAATATGTTGCTCGAAAAGTGAATTCTAGGGTTTCATTATAACTTGGAGTTAGTTTCTTTATTGCAATTCAAAGCATTCAAAAGAACGAAAGAGAACAGAATTTCAATTCCCATTTCATCAGTGTCCATTGCAGCGCAAATGAAAAAGTTGATTATCCAGCGTTCTGCCATGTAATGATCATTTGCAGAGTTTGAATTAGCGTTAATCTGGTGCTATAGTAACGTTTGATTGGAATTTGTTGCGTAAAAGGCAAATTGTAGTTTTTATGGTAAATTAAATCAGTCGTTTATTTTTATTCAAACCTTTATTTGGAGCAGAAAAAGATTTTCAGTTACCGCATGATTAGCATTTGTTGGAACTAGATGAAAAATTAGGATGTTGGGCATTCTGCTACATAACTATCACTCCCAAAATGTGAATTGGTGTCGATCCTGGAGAGGTTGCTCCATTAGCGGCAGCAATTTATTCTTATTGTTTGGAAACTAGAGGTGGGACTATGATTAATCCTCTATCCCGTTGCTTGGTCTGTTATCTTTAAGGCCACAAATGAAGTTGTAG
Organism: Vachellia pachyceras; assembly: GCA_025593235.1. Classification (NCBI taxonomy): domain Eukaryota; kingdom Viridiplantae; phylum Streptophyta; class Magnoliopsida; order Fabales; family Fabaceae; genus Vachellia; species Vachellia pachyceras. Next base: position 21,286 of record JANTPZ010099819.1, read on the forward strand.
CTTGGGGTGCTCTGAAATCTGAAATATCCTTGCATGCCTAGTCCATGCAAGAAATGCATTTTGTATTACACTTGTTAGGCTTGTTTGGCATGTGCACTGTGATCTTCTCAAGATACTTTTATATTTGACCCTTGATCCCTTATTGTTATGATAATTTCATTAGGATATTGGAGGATGCGATATTCAAAAGCAGGAAATTCGTGAGGCAGTGGAACTACCCATTACTCACCATGAATTATACAGACAAATTGGTATTGATCCTCCTCGTGGTGTATTACTATATGGTCGTCTTGGCGAGGTATGATTCCCAAGTTATCTTCATTAAATTATCTTCACTAATTAAAGGAAACATTGGGTAGCAATAATCCATAGCAAAATCTTCAAATTCATTGGAAATTTTCTGGTTTCAGGGTCCAAGGATGGTTCATGATGTTTTTTTACTTGCCAAAGAGAATGCTCCTGCAATTATATTTATTGATGAGGTTGATGATGCAATAGCTACTGCTCGATTTGATGCTCAAACTGGAGCTGATAGAGAAGTACAACGTCAAAAAAGGCTTGTATTTCAGGCAACAGTTCCTTCATTTCATCTTCCTTTAATTTCATTCTTGGTGTGATTAAGTGTTTTTGTTAATTAGGTTGACTTTCCTAAAGAGTAATCAAAGGGTTATAAAGATAGGGAAGTGCAGGTTAATGTGACTTGAAAAAAAATGAGAAAATTGTTTAAAAATACTGCTTATTAGTGTGACTTAAGAAACAATGATTTACTATAATGAAATGGGGAAATTCATAGGGTTATAGAGATAGGAAAGTGTAGGTTGTAGATTCCATATGCTAGGCATGTCTTGAACTTATTGAAAGGGAATTTTGTTACTGACCATCTTCCACCCATGAAATTTTTCAAATGGAAAATGGAAATTATGCTATGGAACTAAATGGATCGTCATTATATTTGATTCTATTCATTATTAATAGGGAGAGGGTTGGAGTTCAATTTGATTCTATTTTTGAATCCTTGAATGACTGAAAAAAAAAAGAAATATGGAACAGGCCTGTATACAGGCCACAGGCCGGGCAAGGCCTAAAACAGGCCCAGGCTCAGGATGAAAATTTAGCCTGTATACAGGCCACAGCCCGGACAAGGCCTAAAACAGGCCCAGGCTCAGGCTGAAAATTTAGCCTGTATACAGGCCACAGGCCAGGCCAGGCCAGCCTCACCCCAAACAGGCCAGCCTGTTTCCACCCTTGGCTAGTAGCCGAATGAAGCAAGTGTTTTCAATAAAATATATGCTTCATTGGGAACATTCCCCCAACGGTACACGTAAGTCGAGATAAAATCATCTTGAAATTTGTAAAAACCATCTTGAAATTTGTAAAAACCATCTTGAAATCAGCAAAACTATCTTGAAATTCATAAACTCCTTACTCCTAACGAAGTTCCCAAATACACATAATATAAGTAGAATCACATTTTTAAGGGATAATTGGGAATAAACCACTTGTTAGAGAATAAATTAAAGAATGGAACTAATCGTTTGAACTCTTATCAAAATTCAGTTGTATATGTGAAACTTCAATTGCACATAACATGAAATCTCAGTTCTAAACTGTGGAAACTCATTTGCAGATTATGGAATGTTACATTACAAATTTAATTTTTAATCAAGACTTATCCCCAACTCTTTCTTTTTTTAACTTGATAAATAAAAGGGTTAAAGATGCATCAGCACCATAAAAGTATTTTTTTAAAAAAATGCATCCAACACCCTAAAATATTTAGGCTCCGCTTGGATAGAAAGAAAAATTGAGAGGAAGGAAAGATTGAGAGAAAATATTATCACATTTCCTACTTGGATGAACGAGAGAAAACATATAGGAAAGAAAATAGGTAAAATAGTTAAATGACTAAACTATCTTGAAATAAAAATCTTGTAATAAATGTTGAATAAATAAAGTATGGAAAATGATGGAAAAATTACCTCAAAAATAGTGAATCCCAAAAAGGTGATTCGAAATTTAAAATCGCAGAGTAATGATAGTTCCTCACGCGTCCTTAGCAAAGTTTAAAGGAATTACTTGAATGGCCCTGAAACCTATAAAGGCAACACTTTACAATGTCTGATTTGACAAACAAGTAGTGGCCTTCATTCGAATGAACCCATAGTTCATTCAAATGAACGCCACATTTTAAACCGCACAAAAAGGGTGCAATTTAGAAAAGAGGCTTTCTAAAAACAATTTAGAAAATTTAGAGTCATTCAAACGAATTTTAAATTCATTTGAATGAGTTTTAAGTTTACTGAAAAATGGTTTAGAAAGTCTAAATTGAAAACATTGCAACTTCTTCATTTGATCTCCAAACTTGACAAATGATCGATGGTTGAAAAGCTCTTTAAGTCTACTTTCAAATGAGACAAGTTTTAAATCAATTGGATATCTGGTTTGAGAGATATCATCACAAAACTGATCATATATCAGGAATAAATGTGTTCTAGATATATGTTCCATTTTTTGACTATATCTCTTAAACCACAAACCCTATGATTGTGAGACCTATCTCATTTGAAAGCAGACTCAAAGATATTTCCAAAGATAGGTCATTTGTTAAATTTTGAATTCAAACAAAGTAGTTACAACATTTTGAAGTTTAGACTTAAAACGGTTTAGAAAGTGCACTTTCTAAACCGTAGCTAAAAGCTGCGGTTTAGAAAGTATCCTTTCTAAATCGCAGCTTCTATATGCAGTTTAGAAAGTGAATTTTCTAAACCGTTCACAGGAAAATGATTTAGAAAGTCCAGCTTCATTCGAATGAGTTTTAGGTTCATTCAAATGAGTTTTAAGTTGACGAAAAATAAACGGTTTAGAAAGTTTGGATTCAAAAAGCTGTAAATTCTTTATTGGATCTCCAAATTTGACAAATGACCTATGATGGAAAGCCCTTTGAGTATACTTTCAAATGAGATAAGTTTGAAATCAATTGGATATGTGGTTTAAGGGATATTATCAAAAATCCAAACATATATCAAGAATAAATGTGTTCCTGATATATGTTTGATTTTTTTTACTATATCTCTCAAACCACAAATCCTATGATTGTGAAACCTATCTCATTTAAAATTAGAGTCTTTCCATTGATTGGTCATTCATTAAATTTGGATTTCAAACAAAGAAGTTATATCATTTCAAAGTTATACTTTTTGAAATAAGTGGACTTCATTCAAACTAACATATTCCTCATTCGAATGAGTGAAACCTGTTCACTCTCTAAACCGTATTTCATCAGCAACGATTTAGAAAGTCTTATTCAAATGAACTTTAGTACTCATTCTAATGAAGAAGTCCAAATTTATACCTTGATGAAGATGAGACACTAATTCGAATGAGTGCTGGGGCTCATTTGAATGAGACTTTCTAAACCATTGCTAATGAAATACAGTTTAGAGAGTGAAGAGGTTTCACTCATTTGAATGAGGAATAGCATTTGTATGAATGGAGAATCCAAATTTGTACCTTGATGAAAATAAGGCACTCATTGGTGTTAGACTGGCTGTCACCCAAGAGGGGGGAATTGGGTGTTATAAAAATTTTCGTTAAATCAAAGACTAAACAAAAACCAAGTTATTGAAAGAAAGAGCAGAGTAGGGAAGATGAACACGGTGATTTATCCTGGTTCGGTCCTCTTGACCTACGTCCAATCCTCAGAGCTCCTCTGAGATTTTCTAATCCACTAACAACAATAACATCAGGCTTCTCAAGCCTTTACAAAGGGAATCACACTCCCCCTCACGATTTG
>JANTPZ010099820.1:0-28048 GCA_025593235.1 Vachellia pachyceras
GGTTGTTATTGTAATCGAGAGTAATTAAATTTCTTTTTTAAGATCTTATTTCAATAGGGGTAGACTTAAACTAAAATACAAAAAATTCTAATAGCCATCCCATTTTGTTCAATGTTGCATCACCGCAATTGATTGTTTCAGCAATAGAGGCAACATCAATCTTTGATGATGCAGCATTGAACAAAATGTCCTGCAGAATTGAATATAGAGCATTCAATTAAAACATTAAAAGTACGTATAGTGGGCAAAAATTGTAAAGAAAACTAATGGCTCGTTTGGTATGTTAGAATTGATTTTGGTGGAAATTGAGATGGAATTGAGGATGAAAAGGGAGATAGTAATGGATATAAATATAGAAAAAATGAGGGGTCAAAAAATCAATTCAATGTAATCAAATACAATTCCATAGGTTATATCATGTAATTCATTTTTATCCATTTTGAATTCCATTTCCAATTCCACCTCCCAATTCCACCATACCAAACATAGGAAATGAATTCTATTTCCAATTCCACCGTACCAAACATGTCATAAGGAGAAGAGGGGGTTTGATCCATTACCTATTATAATTTTTGGCTTCAAAGAATGTCCTGCACCTACGACCAACACCAAATGAAATTAGATCATACCAAACCAAGAGGGGCAAAAAATGCGCATATGATTGTGAGCATGTAGGTCCATTTCTTGGTAGTACATTTCGAGTTAGAAATCCACATGCAGTATTCTCATTCAACTGAAATGGAACTTAGAACATTTCCCCTTGTTATAAATATTCAAATTAGAGTAATGATGTTTTTCAGTTCAAAAGAGAAAAGCAAGAAGAGTGAAAGTTATTGGGCTCGTTTGGAACAACATTTTCAAAAGTTAATCACACGTTCAATAGTATTTTTCTGCAAAAAGAGATAATCCTCTCCACATATTTATCTCAGCTTGCGTTAAAGTATTTCTTTACCACATTTTTAAACGGATCAATTAAGTGAGAAGAAACGAGTGAACGTCACCCTTTGTGGAGAGGTTGGCTTGGATACTCCAACAACTGGCTAGTTAGTTAGGTCTTTGAAAGACTTAAATGGACAAGCTAGCTATTGCATTTTATTTAGCTCTTTCCCTTGGTCGTTTTGAACAATCACTATGAAAGGCAATCAAGAAACGGACCCTTTATTTTCCCTCCTTAAGAAAAATGGCATCCCCAACAATGTTTAAAGAATCTGATCAAACCTAACGATCTGATTACTTGAATCGTGGACTGTTCTCATTAATTAATGGCCGAGTTTGAACTAAAACCATTTTTATGATTGAGCCGAGTTGAAGTTGAACATCATCAAGCTACATGGTTTTTGGGTTTCAAGCAGAAAATGCTGAAAAATTTACAAAATTAATTTTTAAAAAAAATAAAGAATGACCTCACAAAATGCATGATATATTTTAAAAATTAAATATTCTGTATCATCACAATAAATAATTAATTTTGAGAAATACTTGTGTATATTTATTTATATGAAAAAATAATTTTATTAAAAATAAAATTAATTTTAAGAAATAGTTGTATATAGTTATTTATATGAAAAAATAATTTTATTAAAAATAAAATTATTATTGAAAATTTATAAAATTATAATGAAAATTTTTCAAAATTACAAGTATCCAATATTCTTGTAATATCAAAAAAAAATTATTCATTTATGATTTGTACAGAAACTAGATTAATTTTTTATGCTTTAAATTTAGAAGATAGGTACAACCTCCCCAAGTCATGGGCATGCCATATGGGTTAAGAAAGGGCTTGGCGCAAATGGCTATATGAAAATAAACTTTCAAAGTACTTGTCAAAGCCGCATAGATTTAACTAATTTGATTATATAAAAAATTAAATTAATTAATATTATTTTTTAAAAAAATGTTATAATCATCTTTCTTAATTTCCCCTCCCCACCCCTTCCATTTCCTTACTATGATATAATTCTAACTAACTAACTAACACTTGTTAATAAAAACAATTAAAATCATTAAATATGCTATAAAATTCAAGTGACTTTTAGTATTATCCTTATTAACTATACTAAACTCCATCATTCTATAAATATTTACTCTCTCTCATTACCCTTAATAAATATGGGTATAAATGAAAAATATTTAATGTTTATTAAACCTATCAAAGTCTCTTATAAAAAGAACGAAAAACCCTAGAGTGAGTATTTAATTATTATTAAAGTAGTACCAAGACGGGTAATTTAGAAAAATAACTAATATGAAAATAAATCTTAAGAGCTCGTTTAGTATGTAGAATTGGTTTTGATAAATATGAATATGGAGATAGAAATGAAACTTGATATGGATATCGAGATGGAAATGGAAATTGATATTGGGTTTAAAAGTACGTTTAGTATGTCATGGAAATGAAACATGATTCTTATGTAAAAAAGATAAAATGCCCTGCCAGTTAAAAAACTATTTGCTCTTTCCATTGCCTATTCTCCTCCATCATAGATCTGACCTCCACCACTCACCCATCATCACCGTCGTTGCCATCGTTGAACAAGTCATCATCACCGTCGCAGGAAGGTTGCCGTCGTTGAACAAGTTACCGTCACTGTCACCATCACAGATGGCAATATCCATGAGTCGTCGTCGAGGATGGCTGAAGACAAAAAGGAGAAGATGAAGACACCCATTAGATGTTTGGTGGGCATCTTGTCGCCATCACCATCGGGGATGACTGATGACGAAAAGAAGTTGTCGCTGTCGTGGATGGCCGAAGACAAACAAATCTACAATACATCATCGATCCTCAAATCTCATCGTCATGAGCTTCAATCATGGCATCATCACATTCTCACCATCCTCAGATACAGCAGGCAGGTTGGGGTTGAGGTTGGAGGTTTAATGTCCACCGGGTTGGGGTTTGAGGTCCAATGACGTGTTGAGCTTCATTGATCACCAAATCTCGCCTTCATGAGCTCTGATCTCGCGAGTGGTTGGGGTTGAGGTTGAAGTCGCCGGTGGTTAGGAGTTGAGGTCGAAGTCACCAACAGTTGGGGGTTAAGGTTGACATGGCCGACGGTTTGACAAGAAGGAGATGAACAAAGGGACAAAATGAGAATTCCATGGAATTTTTCAGAATTCCACGTGTTATCTCATGAAAGCCAAATCCATGAGTTTTGATGGAATTGACTTCCACATGGAAGCCAATTCCATAAGTTTCTTTTTATACCAAACAAACTTCATCATAGAAATGAATTCCATTTCCATATCCACCCACCCCAATTCCACTATACCAAACATGTCATTACTTTACTTATTTTCTTTTCCTTTCACTTCAAGGGAAAAAAGCTATTTTTTTTAAAAAAATTTATATATAATTATTTTATTTATTGATTGAAAGGAAACGTATTATTCTAGTTTTCATAAATCTATTGTCGACCACTACAAGGCACTATCCCGGCCGGAAAAGTGCGGCCATTCTCGGGTGAAAGAAAAGAAGCGATGGAGGATTTATGGAGGGCCTCAACAAGAAGTAAGAACAAAGGATGCTGAAAATACTTTATAGAGTTATCAAACTTGGGGCTTGTTTGGATAGTCCGGTGGGAGCACGGAGACAGATTTAAAGGTAAATATGTGAGAGGAATTTTGCCTTGATAAGCGTAGGAATAGCTTTTGGGGAGGCAAACGGCCTCCCCAAACAAGCCCTTGATCGTCCCAAGGAAAGTAAAAGGCATAATCGAAACAGAAGATGGACTCCGGCTGTCAAATTACCAATGATATGAGTTTTACCGGAAATAAGACGCTCAGGCGTTCAGCCCATTGACCCATTGAAAGGAATCAGAATGAAGAAAGGCATCACTAAAAGCTAATACTATGCAATAATCAGAGCTCAAGTGCAGCATGTATGGCAGAGTATTGAATTTGGAAAGTAAAGAATTAAAACTCTGATATCATATAAATGGGAGAAGCAGGTGAAGAGGCGCATACCGGAAGCAACAGGGTAGTTAAGAGGACGATGCCCATCGCGGCAATAGCAGATGGACTGAGACATATCATTCCACCCACATCTTCCATCAGAATCCAAGCATTTTCTTCAAAACTCATCAAAGTCATACTGCACACGAAACCCTTTACGCAAAGCTTCTTGAAGGGATTGGGAATTGCACTGAGCATACACATTAGTTTCTACTGACACCGGCAATTGAACATTGTGCTTACAATTCTTAATAAGGTCCGGCAATCTGGGTTCAGTCACAACATATTCCGAATAGAAAGCATAGATGTTAGAATTGGAATTAGAGTAATTTGTCCCAAGCCGGCATGGGAATTTGATTCCTCCAATCTTAGAGTCGTTGGGGCAGTCGTAGAGTCACGTCCACATATGGCTCGTCATAATGGAAGAGACTGAGGGGGTATTCACAGAAGTGTTGGTGAAAAGTAAAGAACAATTATCATACACAAAGTCTGTTCGCACCAGTCTCATCTTGCAAGCAACTGGATCAATCTCTGTGACACTGAAAGTCTGTGAATCGATTTGAATGGTAGGGTAGTGATCTCCATCTTGGGGACAATGGACCTGGAACCCACGTTGGCACTCCCAGTATTCCTTGTCTGGTTGAGAGAGGGAAAGCGGGGAAGAGGAAGTTAGGAAGAAGGAGAAGGTGGTGAAGAAAAGCAAACAGGCCTCCATTGTTACCTCCCTGCTCTGTCACCCCATAGCGGCTGGGCTAGCTCAATATTTATGAGTCACAGCTTTTGGGTCAGCCCAGACTTTGACTTCACAATGAGTGTCTCCAAACCAATCCTCTCATGTCATCGTCTCCTTTTCTCAAATCCCAGATTTCACGATGAATGAAAGTGGGTGTTGACTATTCTGTCCGTGTTCCAGACGGCCACAAATAATCAGGAAACAGCCTCTCAGTTTCCCCATTTCCATACTACTCTCAAAATGGCCCCACTTGTTAACTTCCATCCCTCATAGTAACAATCAATTTCATTGCTGAAACCACACCGTTACTTTCGTATAAATTAGGTATAATAACACTATTATCTATTACTCTATAGTATATAATTACCTTGCGCAAATTCCTCCCAATGATCCGCTTGATAAGATAGAATTAATTATGATAAAAAAGAATGGAAAAATGTTCTGAGAGCCAATTCGAATGGAGCGATGTCAGGAGATAGGCATGTGACTTGGAAACCATCTCTGCCACAGTAATGGGGTTGAGTTCCTGCCCTGAAAGGATAGGATATTACCAAGTTACCACAGTTGTAAGTATTAAATAATCAACAACTCTCTCTCCGGAATGTCCTGGAATGTTCCAGAATATTATGGAAAGCTCTAGAATATTCTAGAAGGTATCTCTCATGCCACTATCTCTCCACATCCCAGATCACTAAGATATCTCTCAACAAAACACCACAACCGTAAATCGATGCTTTCCAAATCTAAGTATCCTTACCAGCACTCAGAAGCTGGATACAATGGATAAACTCGGCAGCGATATACAGTAGAGATTCATAATCAGTCAATTACCTTCTGAAGAGAGAATGAGGGCTGAGACGCATGCGAAGCAAGAGAAAAGCCGAAGCTCAGACATGACCTGAGGCCAGCTGTAGGATTCTCTTTGTAAAAGTGACAGCACGGGAAGGAGACAAGCTTCTGGTGAAAGTGACAGCACGGGAAGGAGATAAACCGAGATTCAAACTCGAATTTTGAATACGAAGACAAGCCAACTCGAAGGAAGACAAGCCATTGCAGTGTACACGCAGCCCAAAAATGCTTATGAATAGTGATATGTGTCTTAAGCGTGAGGGAGCTGTGAAAGGGAATCGGCTTGGTGGAAGAGTTTTTATAATATAGATAGATAGATAGATGTGTGTTCTATTTTTTAAAATATTTTCATTAATCGTTTGGTATTGTGTATTGATGATATGTACTCAATATAGATAGTAATCCAATATTTGAATTATTTTTTAAATTAAAAATATTCAAAATAATTGATATAAGAATACATTATCACATTTGATCAAATTACAGAAATCTTCTAAACCATCACATGTGACAAATTTAACTAAAGAATTAGCACATTTGTTAGCTTTTATATACATAATATTAATATATGTCTCAATTTCTATCCATATTTGTTAACATGTTTACGATAAACCCAAAGTGATTTGGCCAAGGGCAAGAGCTTACTTAGATGTACAGATTGTTTATTAATTTAATTTCTAATTACATATATAACTATTTCAAAAAGATCACTTTATATACGCTATAATTAAGTAATCATTCAATCATAAATGTAACACCTGATTTGTCATACAAATTATACTATAAATTAGATTTTATATTTAAGGCAAGAGGTAATTTATCCTTACTGTGTTTAACATAAGAGAAAACAACGTCAATCATGGTATATGCTGCCAAGTGCTAGCTAACTAATAATGTTATTTTCACTTGTGCAAAAAGTGCTTTTTAGACTGTATAAAAATGATTTTTTAGACCTTACAGGAATGTGGTTTGAATAAGAACGGTTTAGAAAATATATACTTTTTAGACCGCATCTTGAAAATGAAATTTTTAGTTATATGAAATCTAAAAATGAGATATTTTAGTTTTGATAGCATCTCAGTTCCTCCAAATCCTACCTCGAAGATAAGACATTCACATTTTTTCTTGTTAAGCACATATATCGTGTGTGGAATCCGTTGGGAAAAAGAAATTTACGGATTCGAAGAAAAATTTACGGATTTTGATATGGTTAAATTTTGATATGATTTTTACGGATCTTAAAATGGTTTTATCTTAATTTGCATGCACCGTTGAGAAGAATTTCTTTCTAAATATACACGATCATTTTACTAGATGTTAGAATTGATTATAGACTATACCGGTTTGGGGTTCAACCCGAGATTTGTTTCTAGTAAAGACAATTGGGCTCAATAAGGCAATATGAGATTTAGTCAAATCCAGTCTCAACCTAAAGTTGGGTTGAACGAGATGAGGTCCAATAGACTACTTGAAATAAACCCGGTAATCCAAGACCTTTGTCCCTTTTTTTTTTTTCTTTTACCGTAACATGATGTCCTGGACTGATATAATTGATGATGGTGATGATGAAGCATTGTCGTTTATCATTTTATACTTCGGAGAAACAGATTAACATCAAGATATTTTTAAAAGATCAAGTTGCCAATCACATGACTATTTTTCTTTATAAAAAAAACTTGTATCAAAACAACTCCTGCAACTTGCCTCCATGCAAACTTGTTTATCAGAATAGATACTTCTGTTGCACTTGTCGGCTTGAAGTTTCAAGAAGGCTCAAGAAACTCCACAAATCAACCCTCAAAAAATTTCAATTCAGCATGTAGGTACCAGAAATTTAATGCATTTTAAGTTGACAAAAGTGCGCCACATAAGTAAATTTATTGCAGCGCATGTCTAATTGAAATTTGAGAAATTTACAATCAGATCATAAATAGAAGAATTAATGAATAAATTTTCTTAAAGATTAATAAAATTACTATAATTTATTAACAAACTCAGCAGGTACTCATATAACTTTAAGATAATTTTGTGAATCTTTAAAATATTTTATTCATTAATTCTTCTATTTGAGATTTGATCGTAAATTTTCCTAGAATTTTATATCCATTCATAAAAAAATAGACCCGCAAAATATGTCTCCATCGATGGATTCAGACTTCGTGGGCATTGGTTATAAGAGCATTGTAAATTCTTGGACTCGCTTTTAGCTCAGACAAATTCTAAAAGAACTGCAATTTTGATGGGTTCTCTCATAAACTTCATTTTCTGCTCCCCTGCCTCTCCAATTTCATCCTTTCTGCATTGTTCTTGTTTCTTTAGCAGAGTACAGAAAAAACATCGGGCTTCAATTTTCAAGCAGGACTTCACAAAAACATATTTGCTTTTCTAGCTTTTATAAATCAAACGAGACAACCAATTCCTCAATAGCCCCAAATCAATTCACAACATTGTACAAATTTCAGAGGAGCCATTTTCGCTGGTTCCATGACATGATAACGATCAATGATGCGTCATGCATGCCAAAACAATGGCTTCGTCCAGCACCTTGTGTAAGCCCTAACACAAACCCACCAAATATCCCTATCAGATCAGTTACGAATCTTGACAGCAACACTCCTCCGAGGGTTAAACATATATAGGCTTCGTCCAGCATCTCGTGTTCTATTGAACACTCGCGGACCACCCAGCCCATCATCGGCCGGACGACAATTAGCATGAAGATTACGAAGGCCACACCAGATAAGAGAACCCAGATGGATATTAACGGGCTTCTGTGGCCGCTACCCGCTAGAGCCACCGCGAGGGCCAGCAAAATCCAGGCAGCGACGTTGTTCAAGGCTGCGGCTGTCATACCAAACAAAGAATAGAACGTACAGAAAAGCGGACTTGTAGATGGTTTGTGTTTGCCTATCAATTTAGGTCCAAGCCCGTATAATAAAGCCCTATTATGTTTGAATTGATGGGAGAATGGATGTGATGGATACGAGGGAAGGACAAGTGGTAGAAGGATATAATGTTACCTTGTTTGGTTTAGTTAGAGGGGAACGGAGGGAGATATTTTTAATGATATTTTGTTTTGTTCTAAAGAAGAAAGAAGGGAAGTTAATAACCAATTTACTATTTTACCTTTATATGTTGATTTATATTTATTTACTTATACAATTTATTCAAATAAGTTTTCATTTATAAAATTTAATACATCCTTCTATTTAATTAATTAACAATTATTAAGGCCCCGCTATGCTCACTTAAAATTAACCTGCAACTTTCTCTAATAACAAATCCCTAAGATGACGATGAAGATGCATCATCGGAATTTCCACCGCTGAAGATGTGAGAGACAATGAGTGTGGAATAGCAAAGGAGAAGAGGGAAGGAAGAGTGTGCTGGCAGGGATGCAGTCGAGTGGGCTGACGCCATCGGAGGAGAAGCCAAATGCATGAGGGAGGGTATCGAGTGGAATAACTAAAATATGGCAGTGACATTTTAATCCAATATTTTCAGTTCTCTTCAAAACCCCCCAAAATTGGATGAAACAAAAAGAGAGTGAGAAAAGGGGGAAGAAGATTATTTCTTATCACATCCCCTCCAAAAAATTCAAATCAAATAAGGGGATGACCTCATTAAACCTCGCTTTCCCCCATCCAAACACTACCTAAGTCTCACACAATTTGATAAATTAATGTTTAAACCTTCGTCAGAAAAGTTATCCACATTTAATAGCTAATCAGCAGCGCATATGCTTAGGAGAAAACAATCTGTTCAGATATACGATTTTATTAGTTGTAATACTTATCTCCCTCAATATAAATATAAATAATTCAACGGGGGCAATTGTTGAGCCCGCACCCACAAACCCGTTCAATTATATTTGGTCCTCAATAAAATATGTACTGACTACAATTTTAAGAGTAAAGTTACGGAAAAATATGAACAATGCTTATATTGTGACCCTCAGCTGTAATTCTTTACCAAAACACACACACACGCACAGAGCTGTAATTCATACACGTATTTGCAATGATATAACAAAATTTGTACCGTGTTAGTTTTTTATGTAAAAGCTACATATGCTATTAAAAATAAGAGATGTGGTGGTGAGGCCGGTGTCAGAAATGAAACATGTTTTTACATCACATTACAGAAGTTTAACATGATTAAACATCAAATGGTATTCTGCAACGAAGTCAATACAAGGCGAGATTCAGATGTTGATGACCAAGGAGAAGACACAAAAGGCTTTGGCGGCATTTCCAGAGAATCCATACTCGCTTCTAACATTTCAATCACCCTGCTCATGGTTGGCCTCTGAGCAGGAATTGTCTGAATGCACCACAGACCCACCATTGTCATCTTCTTCACTATCTCATTCTCCTCCACACCCGTTGCCTCTTTCACCCCCACATCACTTCCCTCTTCAAGCTTCTTGTACATCATCAATGGAGGGAAATACAACTCGCTCCCTGACTCGCTGCTTCCATCCGATTCCATGTTACCGTTCTTCTGCCCTTCAACCATTGCCAACAGCACCATTCCATAGCTGTACATCAGACTTATCTGAAACTCCTCCTATGCTTCTGTTCCACACTTCCGGTGCCACGTACCCGATTGTCCCTCTTGCATTTGATATCGAAATAATGCTCTCCTCTTTGGTGTTGAGTTTAGCTAGCCCAAAATCTGATATCTTTGGATGATACTTCTCATCAAGAAGGATGTTATGTGGTTTTATATCAAAGTGCAAGATTCGGGTGTTGCATCCCTTGTGAAGGTAGTCTAGTCCTCGAGCTGTTCCTTTGGCAATCTGATATAGAGTCTCCCAACTCAGTGGTGCAACAGTTTGATCATCTGGCTGATTCTTTTTGGAAATGAACTTTTCAAGAGAACCATTGGACATGAACTCATAGACCAGAGCTTTTCTACGTCCTTCTAAGCAAAATCCAAGAAGAGTGACAATGTTAACATGGGAAGTCTTGCCGATGCTGGCAACTTCGTTGATGAATTCTTCGCTGTCTTCATTGGCTTCGTGCAAGAGTTTTACGGCCACATCACAACCATCAACAAGCTTGCCTTTGTAAACAACACCATAGCCTCCTTCTCCAAGTTTTTCTTTGAATGAATCTGTCATTTTCTTCAAACCCGAGAAGCTGTATCTTTCCAGAGCCAGAGGCCCCTGACTTTGAAGGAATGCTTCAATTTTTCGATCCTCCTTCTTGTTGCCAAATTTTCTTTTTAGGAACCTCCATATTTTAACTTTGTTTTTGCATATGATGACTGCCAAGAGAGGCAATCCAATTCCGGTAGCAACAAAACCTGTGAAAAATAAACAAAAAAAAAAATTCATCATGCTACTATGAAATTTACCTCTGACCGTTAATTCTGACACCAAAAGAGGGAAAAAAAGGAAAATAAATCTTTTTGCTATACCTAAAGCTAGCTTCAATGCGTTGTTCTTTTTACCTGCCACCAAAACATAGCATACTTAGATATTATGGAAACTGAAATTGAACTTTTATATGTATTCATATATATGTAAGAGAACTTACTGCTGCTAACAGAACAGGCTGTATTGTGGTTTGTTCCATCAGGACAATAACATTTAAACATAGAGCTATTACTCTGATCCGTTCCACATACTCCTCCAGAAGACTTGCATGTTGAACACTCTGATGCATCATACTTCACATCAAACCCTTTATCCAGAGCATTCTTGAGCGAATCCAAGGGAATATTCACTGAAACTGGCACCTGAACACGATACCCGCATCTGCCAAATCCTGATGAAACTTGCTGCAACTGGGTTCCATTCACATAGAACGCTTGCTCACTAGAATTGTTCCGGCATATCATGCTGTTCACACCAGAAATCTGGAAGGGACAATCGTAGACAACGGTGATGTTCTGAACTGTATTAGGGAGGAAACTGAAGGGACTGCCGCTCAGAGAAGTGTTGGAAATATTAGGAGGACAGAGATCATATGCTGATGATTCTGGTACCCCAAGTCGCATGGCAAAACCAGTTTGGTTAATCTCCAGTACGTTGAAAATTTGAGAGCCAGATTGGATTGTAGTGTTTAGATCATTCAGGCACTGAAGCTGGAAGCCATTTTTGCCACAAAAACGTAGTCTATTGTGTCCCCAAAAAGGGTAGGTAATGTTTGTGAGAGATCCACAACTGTACTGTTGGCTGCAAACAGAGTGTATTTCATTTTCCTGAGAATAGGATTGTGGCAAAGCTATTAAGAAGAAGAAGATAACGGTGACTGTGGATGTAAGAAAAGGAATAGGATGACTATCCATTGTTGGAAACCTTGAGGGATGGTGCTGAAGGCGAAGATGATGAATACACTCTGCAGATCTTCAAAATTTTAAATGGAAATCATTTGTGAGGAAGAGAGGGATGAACTTCCTCTGTTTCAGAAAGAGAAAACGAAGGTGAGTTTGCAACCTGTCTCATATGGAAATGTGTTCATGTGAAAACAAAAGTCAGTCGAAAAGTAATGAATTAAAGTTGACTTCAAGAGCAGCAGCCAAAGATTCGTTTTATTGGATAATAGAAAAGACGCAGAAATGACATGCAAGATTTATTTATTAAATCATATTAAAGATGCTTTTCTGCTTCTCGTCTCTCTCACTGGGGAAACAATACGGTGCCTTTGAAAAGTAAGCCAGAAACAATAGAGACTCCAGAAAGTAAGGCACAAGCTTATTAAAGCTCCATGAAAACGCGTAAGGCTTAACAAGAAACGTGTGAAAGAGAGCATAAAAGAAAGAGTTGAAGCAAGCAAGAGTGTGAGGAGGCAAGTCTTTGTCCTAGTAACATAAAAGCTTCTCGAAAAGTTACGATTTTATAACTTCACAAGCCTTGTGTTCACATAAAAGCTTCTCGAAAAGCTTGCGATTTTATAACTTCACAAGCCTTATGTTCTTACCCATCTAATTCAAGGGGCATAAAGAGGATATGGGAGGCAGAACCATGTGAGCCAAACCCAAGTTCATGTCTTCTTAATAGATAGAAAGGAAATCTTTCATGCCATAAATCTCTTGCTCCCTTCTATCTGTCACGTAGTAGTTAGATAAATGATTCATTTTAACGCTTTTTTTTGCCAGTTGTAAATATAAAACCTTAATTCGATTTATCTTCTACATATATATTATTATCTCTAAAGTATTCCTATGAATGACATATATTAAAAGGTTTTATATCAAAGAATAATTCTAATGGAAGTAAATAACATGATTAATAATAAGGATGTTTTAAAAAAGTTGACCCTTTTATGTGAAGAAGTAATAGCCGTATTAAAACATTAAGATACACTGATACTATTGAGCCAATCTAAATTTTGGAGTTGATGACAAGTGACAACTCGTATTGTTGATGAAGTCTTGTTTTATTTTTTTAAGTTGGTGTTTACGTGGCAGATTAGATTATGACAGAGTTGATTAATTCATTTGACAGGAACAAATGAACCACCACCATTCCAAAGAAAAATGAATCTAGTTGGCTTCTTTCACCAACCCACTCATAAGTCATATTTCTTTATTATCTAAAGTCAACCTCGAGGGGCTGCCTGTGCCATGATTTCCTTTCTTTATAATACGAAATTAATTTTTATTGTGAGGACCACGTAATCAATATAATATATATAATTTAATAGAAGAACGCACCAATAACTGCAATTTTAATTACTTATAATTAGTATGACTCATTTCTCACATTTAAGACTTGAGATTGGATAGCACTTTGTGTGATTTCAATGATCATGTGGCTGACAAAAAAAACCCCCCTAATACTAAAATATTCTTAACTGCTACACATTTTGCATTGATTAATAATGGAATCCAACAAGGGACAAAGGGCAGTCAAAACACAAGGAATTGCAAATGTACTTGCTGGAGACCCATTTTTTTTAACAATATAAAATGCTTTTTAGTTGTGATTCAATACAACACCTATAAGATTAAATTACTAAAGATCGTGAAGAAGGAATCCAACAAGGGACAAAGGGCAGTCAAAACACAAGGAATTGCAAATGTACTTGCTGGAGACCCATTTTTTTTAACAATATAAAATGCTTTTTAGTTGTGATTCAATACAACACCTATAAGATTAAATTACTAAAGATCGTGAAGAAGGAATCCAACAAGGGACAAAGGGCAGTCAAAACACAAGGAATTGCAAATGTACTTGCTGGAGACCCATTTTTTTTAACAATATAAAATGCTTTTTAGTTGTGATTCAATACAACACCTATAAGATTAAATTACTAAAGATCGTGAAGAAGGAATCCAACAAGGGACAAAGGGCAGTCAAAACACAAGGAATTGCAAATGTACTTGCTGGAGACCCATTTTTTTTAACAATATAAAATGCTTTTTAGTTGTGATTCAATACAACACCTATAAGATTAAATTACTAAAGATCGTGAAGAAGGAATCCAACAAGGGACAAAGGGCAGTCAAAACACAAGGAATTGCAAATGTACTTGCTGGAGACCCATTTTTTTTAACAATATAAAATGCTTTTTAGTTGTGATTCAATACAACACCTATAAGATTAAATTACTAAAGATCGTGAAGAAGTAATGGTATGGTGGAATTGAAAATGTAATTCATTTCCTATGTTTGGTATGGTGGAATTAGGGGGTAAAATTGGAAATGGAAATTGAAATAGAATTCAAAATGGGTATAAATGAATTCCATGATGTAACCCATGGAATTGATTTTTTTGGCTTCTCATTTTTTTCTATATTTATATCCATTTCCATCCTCACTTCCATTTTCATTTCCATTTTCATCTACATCTTCATCTCCATTTTCATTTCTATCAAAATTAATTCCAGCGTACCAAACGAGCGATAAAATAAGATAAAACAGTAAATAAAGAAGAAGACAAAAAGTCTACACACAAAAGATAAGAAATTCCCCTATGAGAAACTGTGTGGACAATAATCGATTATCTTGTCTTTGTGAAGAAGAGGGGATTAGAGTTTTTTTTAAAAAAAATGTTAAGACATTATTATATTGATTAATACATAATATCTCTTAAAATCTCTATTATAAGCATGGCAGAGATATAAACACCTAAAATTTTTTAATTAAATATCATCAATAAAAAAAATGAATGAGTTATAGGAATTTAAATCGTAATGTCAACAATCTCCCCCTTACTCAAATTCAGTAAAGCTGGCTATTGCCAAATAGTCTTAAAGTACAATCAAGGGATGCAGATTTAAATGTCAACTAATGCTTGACCTTAATTTCTGGAAGAGGCTTCGTAATTAATCATAAAGTTTATTAGGAGCTTGTTTGGAAGTTAGTTTGAAACCTAAGTTTCACAGATTCTGAGGCAAAACCTAGGTTTTGAAAAGTGATTTATATTTGGGAAGTTATAGCTTTTACGGATTCCTAGGCAAAAAGTAAGAAAAAGTGGGTAGGAAAGAGGAAAGTAAGAAAGAGATAGAGAGAAAAAGTAAAAAAGAGAAAAGAGAAAAAAGTAGTAAAAAGAGAGTATGAAAGAGAAAACCTATATTTAAAACCTAGATTTTGAAATTTAGATTTTAAAATTGAAACCAAACATACTCTAGATCCGTTTTGTTCCTTTTTTTAATATGTTACTTTTTAAAAAAGCATCCACTATTTCGAGAAATTAATATTAAAAGCAAACACGTGTATATCACATCTATTTTATTAACAGAATAAATAGGGGAGCGTGCCACTTTATTAGGCCAACAATAATTGGCATACTCTACCGAGTAGTTACCTAATATTTTTGGGGGAATTATGCTTAAGAACCAAAGCAGAAAGTTAATTATGTTTAAGGATCTTTTGAAACTATGCTACGGGATCTTAAATTCATTTCAGCAAAAAAAAAAAAGTTTATTGAGCAAAATGCATACTAGCCAATTGAAGAAAACAGAATTCAACAGTGCATGCCTCCATTGTTTGCGCAGTTGGCGTAGGCACCGCCGGTGACCTTTTCTTTTTTTTGGGCGACGGAGCTGTCCTCGTCGAAGACTTTTTCCAAAAGTGATGGAATTTGATTTGTGAAAAGTTTTGTTGTGTTGTGAAACTTTCGAATTTAGCCGCCAATGATTTTAACTGTACGTTGAACAATTTTTTTTCTCACGTCGATGTTTCAATTAGAAACAATTAATTTGGAAGTCAAAGAAAAGAAATTTAATACGTAAGGTAAAGAGAATTTCTTAGTCATACATAGCAAAATTTCATATTAATTGTTAATGATCATGAAATGTTAATACTAAGATAAAGGTAACTTAATGGTCATATGGAATGAAATTTCCTCTATATGTACCAATAACAATCTAAGTAAAAATTAGTAATCATGAAGGTTGCGACTTGCGATATTTTGTAGCCAAAACAGAGTTAGCTTCCTGTCTTGGAATGTATCTTCACGATCGCTAAGGATTAGTACAGCCTAGTTAGGTTTTATACTTGAATTTTTTGCATCTAGAATTTTAGCTAGGGGTGGAAACATGACAGACGATTTGTCAAACCGCCCATGAAGCCTATTTCTCTAACCATGTCAGATTTAGGCCACCTAATAGGCCTTTTGACCCATACAGATCGCATGAACCTGTTTTTTTCTAGTCGAAGCTATTACATGTGGGAGGATGATGATGCCACTGCTACTTTGTCCTTATTTTCCTATTCTGCTTTGCCATCTCGCTTGTGATTGGAATTTGGTCCCTTGACATAAATGCTATCCTCATTCTTCTCATTGTTCCTGTCCAAGGAAATTGCCGTCGAGGCTACATTGATGAAAAAGATGATTTTGAGTGAGTGGAACATTGCAAAAAAGCCTATATGAGGGAGGAATGGATTTCCGGTGATTGGGGAAGAAGTCAAGTTTCTAGCAAAAAATCACGAAGCAAAATATCTTGGAAATG
Organism: Vachellia pachyceras; assembly: GCA_025593235.1. NCBI lineage: Eukaryota > Viridiplantae > Streptophyta > Magnoliopsida > Fabales > Fabaceae > Vachellia > Vachellia pachyceras. Next base: position 16,447 of record JANTPZ010099820.1, read on the forward strand.
GCGGCCGGAGATCAGGGCAAAGAGAATATGGAGACTATTGATTCCTGAAATTATGGGAAGGATTTAAATAATAAAAAGTGGGTCCTAATAGATCAAGGAAAAAGAAGAAGGGTGAGGTGTGTCGGGAAGAAAAGTAAGGAGAGTGTTCCAAAGCATTTAAAACACGTAGCAAAACATGTGGGCCCAAGGATTATGGATGTTGAGAAAAGTCAAAATGTGGAGAATGATAACCCATTTATGGATGAGGACGGGGATAGGATTAATGGGCCTTAAGTAAAAAAGAATGAATAAGGACTTGGTGAATAAAGATCAGAGAGAACTTGTGGATGAGACTAGCAATAATGATGAAGCCCATGCTGAGTAGCATCATGATGACAAAAACTTGGGTTTGAACCAAGTCTCAATAATGACGGAAGAAATTGAAGTGAAGGTGGTTTGGAAATTGGAACTCAACCTCTACAGCTTTGAAAAACTTGTAAAAAAGATTCATGAAGATAAAATTAAAAAAGAAATAATATTTAAAAACAGGCATTTACATGCCATAAGCTAGGCCAAGCCGAAAATAGGCTCAGGCTCAGGCTTAAAAAAAATGTTTGTACATAGGCTACAGGTCAGGCTAGACCAGTCTTACACAAAACAGGCTTGATCTGTTTGAGGTAGAGTCTGACATTACCCGTTTCCATTCCTATTCATACCATAATCTTGATGTTCACATGTAGCAGTAACTTTCATTGACGTCAGAAAATAAAGAGGATCGAGAAAAGGACCATATCGGGTTGGATCTGGGACAAGCCCCTTCCAACGTCAGTATCTAAAGCTCACATATAATTTAGACTAATAAAGTCAAACACTAAGGAAGACACCACCTATTTGGGGTGTTCAAATGGCAATATACTTCATTAAGAAGACGTTAACTAGCCAATTTGACTGCCCTTTAGATATTTTTACTGCAATGTTGTCCACACTCCATAAATTAAGAATCCTTTCACCTGATCCATTAAAAAGACAGGCTTAATTCCAAAGTTTGAAATAATGATATGGCGATAAGTTTGAGTTTATACTGATGTGTCTGCGAAGCCCTCTTGCAGTCTTGTGCATGAAATTTTCAAGTGAAAGGAGTTTATACACGAGTGATTTTTTGCCTGCTTCCACAACACACCAAATCAAGGAGAGTGACAACATTTACATGTCACAACCTGGTTGATAAATCATTCACCATTCTCCCAATTTGACTTCTGAAGTGTCAGTCTTTTTTACTTTTCTTGTTAAACTTGAAGGTACATTCCTATTAAAGACAAACTATATTTAAGATATTATCAGACATAAAATGTGGACACCACCTTTGACGATGATTCAAACATTGACGATTCACCACATTATGGGGTGCTAGACGGTAGAGTACTTGGTCATTTTCTTGGTTAATTTCCGAAAATGCACACTCATCTTTTTAGAGTTAGAAGCCTAGTATTTCTGATGAAGAACTCCATGGTTTGATCACTATATATATGGCTTGTCATCTTTCCAAAACTCCCTTAACAGAATCAACGATCGTTTACTTCTCCAAGAGAATGTAATTATGTAAGGATATGCATATCATCAGAACTCTGATTCCTCCAACTATATATTAACGTGAATATATACATATATATATATATATATATCACGTGGCTCCTTATGGTGGTAAATTGGGAGAGGACATATTCCAGTGAAAGATTGTCGTATTGGGCTTAAATTTAAATATATCTGTTCAACAAACTAACAAGCTTTGTTGGCGTTAAATGACAGATTGATATATCTAGTCATGCAAAAGCATTTTCTGATCCCCCTTCCTGTGGTATGCTTGTGTAAAACATCCCAAAAGTTACATAAACATTCTTTGATTATCATGTGAAAGAAGATTGCAGTGACTTGGCACAAATAAAATCATCAACACAGCCAACAAACTCTAATGACATCAATGCCAAGGAACCCTGATTGAAAGTTAGCATTAATTCTCGATTTAACCCTCTCCTTTCCATCTCAGTTCTCTCTGCTCTGCTGATTCTTCACCATCGCCGTCATCGGGGGAAAAGAGAACTCGACACCCTAGTGCGAGTGAGCCTGACTGTCGCCATCGTCTTTCTTCGCCGTCGGGTTTTCATTGGAGGCATTTCTCATAGCTGGTCCTCGTCACAGCCCTTCGTCACCCATGTGTGAGATCATTTTCGATGTCACTCCATTAAATCAAAACTGCTGTTGGGGAGTATTTGTTGGATGTATGCTCTTTGATTGGTTCGATAACTCCATGTCGTGGCACTTGGGAAAGTGGACAAGATAAAGTTTTTTATTCTGATATCAGCATCCAAGTTTGGGGAACAGAAGTTATGAACGCGTATGCTAGCTTCCAATGCATTTTCCAAATTACCTGGCTTAAAAATTGGGGGTTTAATTTGAGTTCCGAATTTGATTTTTTTTTTTCAATTTAGGAAGCTTTGGACTATGCTTTGACTTCTTAACCAAAGCTATGATTTCTTGTAAGCATTATTTTAAGGGTATATCAAATATAATGAGTTGCAATATTTGATAGCCTACATTGGGTATTCACTACAAAATTTAGGAATGATGGTATGCACTACTTATTCTAAGAACTTGTCATTCACTTCAATGGTAGTTGTCATTGCCTATTCTGAAATTGTCATTTGATGCTTATGAATTTTGTTTTTGCAGAGAACTTGCTTCCAAAAAATACTTAGTAGAGTTAAGCCTCAATTGTTTAAGAAAGGTGATAAAATTGACATTGAAGTGAACATGGGCAAAAGTTCATCTCTAACATGATAACAAATAGATTTCACCTAAAAAAAGAGACAAACATTTAAGTTAACTTAACGAAACGGCTAAAATTACCCCATTTTTTAAGATTGTATCTGTTTTTATATCTTTTAAAATTTAATTATGTCAAACACTCTTAACGAAAAAATTTATTACTAATTTTGGATTTAACCATTTAACTAACAGATTAGAGAGACTTTTGAAATTTAACTACTTATTGAAATTGTGCAGATTCTTTTAAGTATACAAATATTAAGATTTAGAATATCCAATCCAAATCGTATTTATATAGGATAATTATCCCAAGTCATAGTATGAATGTAATGATCGCAGCAACTTTTGAAGCCTGTGTTACTTCATCGCCCAACTCAGATCATTACCTGCTAGCTGATGCTAAAGCAAAGATCAAGACGTTACATCATGCAAGGACCCCTAACGTTCATTCACGTGTTACTCCTCCCTGTTGCATTTTAATTCCCTTTGTTGTTCAAATTTCTTGATAAGCCATTTTCAACATTATTGCTCATTGATTCTTCTCGCTCAATCTAGCTGGTCCAAAATAATGCTCCCATTTTTCATCCAAACACGCTTTTATAAACATCAAATTTTCTTTGCTTAAATAAAACACCTCCACCAAAAAGGTTTCATCTATTTATTTTCTTAAAAAAGACTTTTGAACGAAACCGGCAAAACCCTTTATCTTAGGTAGAACTAAATCCCTTTTTTAGCTTTTTTTCCAAGGGACTTCTGTATTTAATTTCTTACACACTACCAAATAGGAGGTTACATTTAGTATGAGAAGTTAATCTCTCATATTATGATGAATTAAGATTTAAATTCCAGTTAAAAGAAGTGCTCACGTTTAAACGTGTGATAGTGCACGCCTCAAATAAAATTACCTTCACTAGGAAAAGAAACAAACATAATGAAAAATGACAAATTACCTATAAAAAAGTCTAGTATAACACCTTAGTAATGCCATCTGCCATGCTTTGCATTTGATGGCTGCACCTAAATCTTGAAACTCAAACTGCAAATTTCCTAACTATGATGCATTTATTAATATGCAAGGATTTAATTTTGACGGAGGAATTCTATCTCCCACGTTCATAATCCGCCGAAAATGAAAGAACGCCATTAGTACCACAACTTTCCCCTGCAGTTGTTGGGATTATAGGTGGAAATATGAGAGGCTTTGGTGGTATTGAGATCTGTTCCAAGCTTCCTTCCAACATCTCAATCACTCTGTTCATTGGAGGCCTATCTGATGGCACTATCTGTACGCACCACAACCCCACCATGATCATCTTCTTTGCAATTTCACTTTCCTCTCTGCTCATATCACCATCTTCTGCTATATTCTTGTCTAACTCAATTTTCTTGTATACCAAATGAGGCAAATACATATCACTTGAATCACTCATTTCTCTATTCATGTTTTGTCTTCCTCCAACCATTTCCAAAATCAATATTCCATAGCTATACACATCTGACTTGTGGGAGACTCCTCCAAAGTTTCTATTCCATACTTCAGGCGCAATATACCCTACAGTTCCTCTTGCATCAAGCATCGAGACAATACTGCATGTTTTAGAGCAAAGTTTAGCCAGGCCAAAATCTGAGATTTTTGGGATAAAGTTTTCATCCAAAAGGATATTGGTAGGCTTTATGTCAAAATGCAGGATTCGAGTGTTGCAACCCCTGTGCAAATACTCAAGTCCTTTAGCTATCCCTTCTGCAATTTGGAGTAATTTTCCCCAACTCAAGGGTTGATAATTTGGCTCTAAATCCCTCTTGCCTATGAACTTTTCAAGTGAACCATTGGGCATAAGTTCATATACGAGTGCTTTTTTGCTGCCTTCAAGACAAAAACCAAGGAGGCTGACGATATTTACATGCGAAGTCCTACTAATGCTCATAACCTCATTGATAAACTCTTCACCATTCCCTTTGGATGCATTCAAAACCTTCACAGCCACGGGACAGTTGTTGACTGTACTTCCTTTGAATACATTACCATAGCCTCCTTCTCCCAATTTGAATTCAAAAGAGTTGGTCATTTTCTTGATTTCTGAAAATGTATATCTTTTTACAGTCAGAGGTCCATTATTTCTGATGAAGGACTCAATGTCTTGATCATTCTTTTTCATCTTCCAAAAGTCTGCTGAGATGATTAATGATATTTTTCGTCTTGTGAAGACGATAATGATGCATATCAGCAGAGCTCCCACTCCTGCAGCTATTATGCCTGTCAGCAGATGTAGAAAAGAGAATTCAGGTGATGGAGAACATATCTTGAAGCACCTTATAGGAGAGACTGAAGAATCAGAACCTCACTCGCTATAAATGGGAAAGGACATGATATGAATCACATTGGGCTTGTACTTCGGATCATTATGTACAATGATAGTTTATATTGTTAATCTATATAGACAGAAAGATTTTCAGGAGCAACATTTTAATTTCTACGTAAAAAGCCTCATCCTCAAATGGCCATTGTGTTTTACTTTCAATGACAATCCATGTTCAAGCGTTCAATTTCCTGACCATTCTTTTACTAACTTTCATACAAAAGAAGAAAATGGCAAGAAAGGACACACACATACACATATCAGGATGTATCTTACCAATAATAAGCTTTGACAAAAGGACTCTGCGGCTCCCTGTCACCAAAGAAAGCATATATTTCATTAACAAACACGAATCAACGAATTCTTGTGATTTGCAAGGATTAGAGACCTAAAGTAACATGTAGTTATTGACTAATGTAGGCATAATATAAAGAGTACCGAAGCATGCTTTTATTAATATCAGTCTATATATCTAATAAATATATATAGTCAAGCTATTCACAAATTATGAATAGTGCAGCTTGTTATATAGGTTTCCTGCAATGTATGTATTCCAGCAACTAGTTGTCGGTATATTTCCGATTGCCATCAAGAAAGAAAGAGAAACAGGTTCTGTTGCAATAAATTGCGACGTCACCTATTCAATCATTATATGATCCATCTCCCTAATATACCTGAGCAGCTATGGCTTTGTACGCTTCCATCCTTGCAGAAGCACAATACCTCCCTTTTGGTATTATTGTAGCCACAAATCCCATCAGTTGCCTCGCACTCATCACAACTCTTAGCTGATTGCCAGTCAAGCACAAATCCTTCATTCATGGCCTCTTTATACTCATTCATCAACCCTTCGCTTGAAACATTTTCCTTCATCACCGTCACTGTCACGTTCTCTTCACAAGTCTTGGGCCAATCAGAATCTCCAGTACTCTGGTCACCCACCAGAAACACAAAGGACTCATTCACACCATTTGTCAAGCACTTTATGGGCGATGCATCAGAGGGGTGAGAACTGCAATTGTAATAGAAGCTAAGGTTCAAATTCAAAGGGGAGTGAGAAAGAGGTAAGCTTCCCAATGGAACATGATGAAGTGCCCTTGGACATGTATGGTTGAAAGTATCAAAATCAACAAGGTGAATGGTGTGATTATCATAGTCTATGGCTTTGACGTAATAATATAAACCATTTGGTAAAGAGAAGACAGGGCGGCCATTAGCGCAGATAAGGCCGAATTCTTGATATCCACAGTACTGGTCAGGAGGGGAACCATGTGAGAGCCAGAAAGGGTATCTGATGTTGAGGCCATCGTCACAGCTGTAGGTGGCACAGACTGTGGAGGGTGAAGTGGAATTGTTAGCAGAGGCGATATGAAGGATGAAGAAGGAAAACAGAGGAAGCAATAAGCATGTGAGTTTCAGAATCATCAGGGAATTTTTCTCTTGATGTTGGAATTAACGATATCAGGATGGTTGAGTTTGGCAAAACGATGGCGAATATGAGTGTGGTGAAATGGTTATGTCATTTTTATGCTGTTGAAGAAACGAGCCATGGCGGAGGGACAAGGGACGTTGCAAGAGTCAAAGATGTATCGATCTTGATATGGAAGCAAAAGCCTGGAAATTTCGTGCGTTAAATAAAGTCTTCATGTTCACATCACACGTTACAGAAATTGCCCAACGAATGATGATATTGTACTGATCTTAGGTTGAGGTCATACTGGTGCGTAATAGATGATGGGAAAGATAGAATGTAGATTTTCCAATTGACTTGGAGGTTAAACTTTGTAGTACTAATGAAAGCAACTTCTGTAATAAAATACGTTTTTATTTTTTTCACTCTCCTTGTTAGTACTTCGTAGCACTGTGCATCTGATATTTTCTATTTAATTTTTGTAGATGCTTAATGTATTTGTTTACTTGGAATTATGCAAATCCAAACAAATGATATGTTAACTATTAGGGCTAAAAAATACAGCCGAAGGTATTTTAACACAAGTTTATGTGATAATTGAACATACTTTAGACAAATTTCCTGTCTCTATATTGATCATGTAAATTCTTTTTCCCATTGTGAGGTGATGTTTTGGGTAAATAGCTGGAATGAATTGTATTTCATTGATGTGTAACCAATATTTATACACTATTTACATAGTCAGCTATGTGTAATTGAAAGTGGTTTTAACTTAAAACTAGTTACAAAATAATTATTCTACCCTTGACTCCCATCAACCCTTGTTTTGTACAGCTCTTTTTGAATGAAATTACTCTTTCATTTAAAAGAGTGTGTTGTTTGATAATGGTATTATATATATCTATATATATCCTCAATTCTGGGTATACTTTCAAGTTTAAAGTGCAAAATTCAATATTTTTTTAACAATAGATTATATAACATGGAGGGGATGTAAATTTTAATAAGGATTCAAAGTCAGATTAGTACAAATAACGAGTATGTTGGAAATTTGAGATGTGAACGTTTGTCCAAAAGGTCGATTTATGGGGCGGAAGGGTCAAAGCCTTGGACAATACGAAGATCTCATTTTGCAATTATTTTTCTAATGGAGAACTTTTCCTCAATTTTCCCGTAACCATTTTATTCTCAATCTAATTTTCTCTTTCATGAATGTATTGACGGAATGCCATATTAAACGAAGCTCTTGAATTTTATTATTCACCTGAATAAATCATCTTAGCTTCAAATCACGTGTAAGTAATAATTTCTTTCACATATCCATTACAAATGTGCTCTACTATGCATAATCTAAGTGCGATTAAAATACATTTACAAAATTTGCCCTTCTTTATTAGGGAGAGGTAAAGTAAAAGTACTACAAAACAATCCTCTAGAATGTTTGTCAAATACTACAAATAGTCTACATAGGACGAAAAAAAGGGAATTAAAAAAAATAGTGGAAAACGGTGGTTGTGGTTAACGTGTAAGCAGTAAACGCACCAGTTGAAAAGGAACAGTATGATGAGAATGGGAAAGCAGAAGAAAACCAATAAACTTGCAAACATGTTTAAGTATATGGAGAAGTGTGTATTTAATTTACCATGTATCCGCTTCAAAGGGGTCTCCATGACAATAAGGAGCTCCCTTTCCATGAAACCAATAAACTTGCAAACATGCACATTGTTGATGTACTTGACATATCCACAAACGTCTACCATCGAAGTATAGAAAGATCATAAAAAATGCAAGACAATCGGTATGGTTATGAACGGCAGCAACAAACTTTTCCTCTCACCAAATAAGTTATTATCGTCTAAGAGATTCCATGATATGTTAGACACCAGCTTCAGGTTGAAGAAGAAACTTTTCAATATAACATTTGACTCGGATACACTAGAAGACGTAATGATCTCTAAGTGGTAGAGTTGGTGGACGGAATGGCCACCATCCCACACAATGAAGTCCGATAACTCGTACGATTTGCATTCACATAGTAGCTATAAAAACCTTTGCCTCACTCCAGCAGTCTTTAAGGATGCAAGCATTCTTGTACCCCAAAATAAGGATGAAAACGAATAGCAAACCTGTTTTAACATATAAAAAAAACAAATAGCATTTTGGATATGAAGTGGACAACCAATTTACTTGAACATCTCGCAATAAAAGATCTACGGATAAGACTACCCTCATCATTGTGGAATCGTTGCCTATGGGAATAACACGATCGTTAATAATAATCCTATCCACTATAACTGTGATATTCGATGAGAAAAGATCAAGACGGATGTAAGGAAAGGAGCATTGTGGAGACGAATTCATAATTTAGATCAGTTTGAGGTGGTTAACGTGTAAGGAGGTTGGCTGGATATGAGGACAACGCGTTTATTCGGTGAGGATTGCGTGGAGTTGGGTTTTGTTAGTGAATGGCACAAACAAATGAGGATGGGGTAAGAGGCAAATAATTATAAAATTCTGATTTATATGGAAATGTAGGCGTGATGATCATCTCACATAGCCCAAGGTGTAGGCATCAGTGGAGCAGCGACGTGAAAGCTGAGAGGCATTTATTGTCTACTGTGCTGAGTGATGTCAATTTAAGAAGCAAGGCCAAAGCATTTTTTACTGGTCAGAATATGATGTTGAGTTGCTGACTCAACAAAACATTTGTTGTACAATGCGCACGGAGCCCAAAATAAGCCAATCCACCGAGCCGCACAAATGCTTATGAACAATGATCTGAGTCTGTAGCCGCTGTTGAACCGAAAATTTGATGAGCCGAAGGTGGAAGAGTTTTTAGATATATGTTGATAGCTTTGGTATCAACTTATCCTCGTAGCTTGAGGATTTGAACTTTGAAGCATGTACGATTTGAAACTTGAATGATTTGTTCATGTAAAACTTTCCTCTATATTACATTGGATCATAGGTCATTTTTATCTCAAAAATTTTTATTGAATGAATGTTGTCTTGAAAATTTTAAATAAGTTCAATATTCCTTTTGAAGTATTAAAAACATAGCAATTTCATCACACTATTAAATCTGATTGTTAGTTAACCCAATTGAGCTAATGTAGCTCTGCCATGTAGAATATAAAGGCACCTCATCCTTAAAAAAACATCCAACGCAAAATTTGTGAGGCTCATAAATAAAAGTAATAGATCCATTTGCCTCTATTAACTGTTTTATTATTTTTGCTCAACTTGAACAAGTTTATGTTTATTTTAGCATCCAATAAAATTTTATGGTGTTAAACGCTATTAATAAAAAAATTTAATGTTAAAATTGTAACTTAACCCTACAAGAATATGAAGATTTAAAATATTATAAATCTTGGGAAAGAGAAAGTGGAAAAGAGGTCAGAGAGCAAGAAATGAAGAAGGAAAGGCCAAAAAAGGCTAAAGGGTGTGGCCTAAATGTAATCGTTTATCTCTGGTTCTCAACCTCTTCACTCCCATTAAAGTTATAAAGCCAAAAAAAAAAACAGGAGTCAATTTGTCAGGTTTATTGTCAAACAAAACTGAAAAAACCTTGTACAAGACGTTTTCTTTTTTCTCTTTTTGTTAGGAAAGGCCAACGGGAGTTTGTTAGGTTTACTGTCAAATAAAACTGAAAAAAACCTTGTACAAGACGTTTCTTTTGTTTTTTTTTAATGAGAATGAATATATTAACAAGAAAGATTACAAGTAGTACAGAACAACATCTTAAGCAGTTGCCTCAATAGAACCTAGGAGGGTTACTGACTTTAAGAGTGTGAGATACAATCGCGCAAGCAAAAATCAGGAGACCTTCCGTCGTCAAGGGTTCATTATCAAAAATATGTCTATTGCGATTATCCCATAGTTTCCAACGTCTAGTTCCAAAAAGGAGAAGCCAAGCAACAGGCATACGGGAATGCTTGAGGTTTCCAGTAAGCCACTCTCCTAGAAGGGTCTGGAGAAGAAAGTTTGCCGCTTTATCAGGAGGCAGAAACTTAGCCAGCAAGCTCGAGCATGGCGGCAATGTATGAGCACATGGGCTGAGTCTTCGGGGCCAGAGTGGTAGAGCGCACATGAATCATCTGCTGTCATTTGCCTGCGTACACGTTCAGAGTTTGTGAGGAGGCGGTTTTTTAGTGCTAACCAGAGGAATGTACGCACCCTTTGTAATCCAAGCCACCTCCAGATACACAACCAACGCTTGTCTTGCTCATCCCACGAGAATTCTTGACTAGCCTGGTAGGCCAATGCTAAAGAGAATGAACCATCAGATGAGTAATTCCAATAGCAACAGTCAAGGGAATGGTTAACACATGGAGGTGGGCAACCGCGATTTGTAAGTTGAGCATGGGGGAAGTAAGAGTTGAAACTTATCCCAATCCCACTGTCCTGTGGCATCAACATAGTCACTAATGGGTTTATTCATATCAGATTCAGGAACATCAGCATATGTGAGGTGCTGAAAGAGGTCCTAGCTAGATCGCCCACCCAATGGGCTCTCCAGAGTCTTATCAAACTGCCATCTCCGACTTGCCATGCAATTTGACTTGCCACCCAATGAGTTCAGAAATTATAATTGGTAGCTGGCCCCCAATTATACTTGGCTCTTGAACACGAGATTTGGCCGAGAGATTAAGCTGAAAGCGAGTTTGGAAAAGAAAGCATTATTTTGGTCCCTTGGATTCTTGAGACCACTGCCTCCATTTAATTTTGGCTGGCACATCTCTTTCCAACCAAGCTAAGCTTGTGAGTGTTATCATCCGACCCAAATAAAGCCACGAATTATTTTCTCAATGCAACTGGCAAGAGAGATGTTTGCATGGTATAAAAGGGGATTGCACACAACACGGATAATTGAGCAAGGGTGATTTCTACCTGCCAAAGTGCCAAGGGTAGATTCTTCGCCTTCCGGTGGGATAGTTTCTGCTGAACTTCCTCTACCATGCAATTAAATCCTGATAAAATTTATATTAAAAAATATAAAATATGTATATTAAATAATCAATTTTTTTTA
>JANTPZ010099821.1:0-27285 GCA_025593235.1 Vachellia pachyceras
AAATGGCCTTGTGATTGCAGATTCTTCAGATGATGGAGTCTCTAGTGTGTTCAATGTGGTTTCAGGATTGAATGGCCAAAATGGAACTGTTTCCCTAGAGGCCGAAAGCAATAAAGGTTGCTTCCTTTGCAGTACTGGTTCTGGTTCAAGTGTGAAGCTAAGTTGCAGTTCTGCTTCTGATGCTAATTTCAACCAAGCTGCAAGCTTTATAGAAACAGAAGGGATAAGTCAGTATAATCCAATCAGTTTTGTGGCTAAAGGGGTGAGGAGGAATTTTGTTTTGGAGCCATTATACTCATTCAGAGATGAAACTTATATTGCTTACTTCAACATTCAAGCTTGATATATATATATATATATATCTCTTTTTCTACCCTCTTGAAGGATAGAAAAATAACTGGAAACTGTATACGGTACATCTTTGGAAGTGAGTGTACTGAAACATCTCAAATGGTGGCATGAATGATGATGATGATACAATGTACAGGAAAAATAAAAGAATAAATATATAGGAAAATTAATATTAATCGCTTTATACAGTTTTTATGAGATTTTATATGGTCCTTGTTCATGAACTTTACACAGTTAACTAGACCATATCCTTGGTGGATGCTGATAGGATTCCACGTGGACAGATGCACAGGGTGTGAAAATAGGAAAATAGATTATAGATTTTAAGTTATTTAATTTTTATCTAACTATACTATAAATTTTGAATATTTTTTAATAATTAAAAATTCAAAGAGACAGTTGCTATATAAAATATTTTAAAAGCTCAAGCTTATTAAATGGAAATAAAGTGGTATTTTATAGTTAATATATTTTTTAATTTTTTAAATATTAACTTTAAATGATAATTATTTTTATTTTGTAATCATTTCAAAGGAAAAACTGAAAGTGAAGAGCAGAGGAATTAAAAAAGAGAAAGAATATGAATTGAGACTCACTGAAAGATAAGGAATAATAATTTTCTGTTGTTTTTTATGGACACTGTTCATTGCACTGTAAGATGAAAGTTGTATATATATATATATATATTTCATATGCATATATATAATTATGCTTTTATTACTAGTAAATCCACCTAACACATACATACGTAGGTTAACAATATCGATAAGGTTTGTGTCTAAAAAATGATGTGTGTCAAATGAATTACCACGTCATCCAAATATTGGGTTTATATATTCCTAATGAAATCTGCCTTGATAAGGAAAGAACATGAAATTAGCCACGAAATAAAACGCTGAGGATTGTACATGAATTTTTAATTATCCAAACAAATAAAACCTAACCAAGCTCATTCATAAAATATACTTGCTTCTTGTGTCAAAGAGGAAACAAATAGTTGCTTAGAATATACAGAATAAAATTAAATTCTTAAAAAATACCTTTTTTGTTTTAATTTAAAACCTTAGCGGTATATTTGACGAATGTAAATTAAATATTTGAGGATCATATCAGTTTAATTTAATATTTAATCAATTTTTATAAAATGAGATGTGAGTGATAGTAAAGAAAGCTTATATTTTAATTATTTAAAAAGGAAAAAAATGAAAAGGAGGACATACAAAACAACGAGAAAGATATGAAAACTCTTCTGTAAATTGAAAGTTACGAGTTTGTTTCCGTATGATTTATAATACATAATCTTATTATTCTTAGCCATGACACTTTATATTCCTCAAAATGATATTTTCTTTTTTGGTCTCAATTTTTGTTACCTAAACCTCTGTTTTAGTTTTAAAAAGCATTATTTTTCTGTTTATATTCATTCTCATCCCTCTATTTTCCTTCACGTTGTTCTCTGTACTTTTCTCACCCCACACGCACACACACACATCCCATTCTCACTCACATCTCTCTTCTCTTCTCTTCCATTTCATTTTTTATATCTGTTAGGCTCTCTCTCTCTCTCTCTCACACACACACACACTGTTTCTTTTGGCATTCTAAACAAGTAGGTGTAAGGTATTATAGTATTTGAGATTTGAATTTTGGTGTAGCAGAAGATGTATTCAATCACTCACAGGCCTGAACGTTCTTTAGGCAAGTCATCTTTTGCTCTCATATTCATTACTATCTTCAATTTTTTCCTCATTTTAGCAGCGCAATTAGTTTTTTTAGACATCATGTATGTTTGAATGCTCCCCAAAACCATGGTTTTGAAAAAAACAACTCAAAGACTCAATAATTTTCACAATATATTCCCCCAACACCATATTTTTGGCATAACCACTCCAAAAATCACTTGTTCAAGTAAAATCAAGGTTTTGTGTGATTTCATCCAAACACCGGAATAAGGGGAAAAAATCAAAAAGTGATTAATGAACTAGAAACCATAGTTTGGAAAGGTAAAAGCATGGTTTGAGGAGAAGCTGGATTAATGGGCTTTCGAGAAAATCTATTCTCTCTCACTTCCACCCCAATCCAAACATGTTCAAATCACTTTTTTCTAAAATCTATTTTCTAAAAGCAAATCCAAACATACAAAGAAAAGAAATAAGGCACCAATCACCTGCGTATTCTTTTCAGGCCCATTTGTTCTCCCTGTCACTTTTCTGTACGCCATTGTTGTGCTGGTGTTGATGAGCCCTTTTGCTGTCACTGGTCTCAAAGAATGTGCCATTGATGTTACCCAGTCTCATACCTTGCGTGCCAAGTTATTAACATCCAAAAACCAGACATGGAAGGAAGAGGTTATGTCGCAATACCATCTCACACCAACAGATGAATCTATCTGGCAAACTTTGCTTCCCAGAAAGTTACTGAAGTTAGAGAAAGATGGGCATGATTGGGCAAAAATGTACAGAAACATTAAGAAGAAGGGTCAATTGAAAGCACCTCAAGGTCTTCTCAGAGAGGTTTCACTGCATGATGTGAGATTGCTTCCGGATTCGATCCATGCTCGAGCACAACATACAAATCTGGAGTATCTATTAATGTTAGATGTTGATAGAAAGCTTTGGAAATAAAGGAAAACGGCTGGTTTGGCCACTCCTGGTAAGCCTTATGGAGGTTGGGAAAGCTCTGATAAGGAGCTTCGAGGCTATTTTGTTGGTGAGTTTCTTTCATTCCTTCATCATCTTTAACTGTTTGTTTCATCATTTCTAGTTCTTGTATGTCTCAACAACAACAACGTCTCTGACCTCATATAGCTTTGTTGGGTGTTTAAGTGTGAGTTAATTGGATTCTATTAAGTTGAAGAGAAGATATATCTTGAGTTTTTGTGTTAAGATGTGGTATCAAATATATCTATATTTTTCTTGTCAAAATCCAATGGAATAGAATGAGTTGGAGGATACATCACAAACAAATTATGGATCACATTGTCAGCTTTTTATGTTAATACCATCTTGCAAGAAGCCACAAGTTTTTGCATTTGAAATTTACTATTCATAATTGATATATAATGGCTTAATTTTCCGCATTGTGAAGGGCACTACTTGCGTGCATCGGCTCAAATGTGGGCTAGCACACATGATGATGCTCTGAAGAAGAAAATGTCAGCTCTTGTTGCTGGTCTTTTGGCTTGTCAGCAAAAACTTGGGACAGAGATCCATCTGAATTATTTGATCGCTTTGAATCACTTAAACCTGTGTGGTCTCCCTATTACACCATTCACAAGGTACATTAATCTTGAACTTGTTTTTGATGATGCAACACTAAATATATTGGGTGACCATTATGTGGGATTCAATTAAGCCTGTCAATTTTGACAGATCATGGCTGGTCTGCTAGATCAACACACTTTAGCAGAAGACCCTCAAGCTCTAAAAATGCTAACACGGATGGTTGAGTATTTTACAACCGTGTGCAAAATGTGGTTACAAAGTACACACTATAAATAGATATTGCTAATCATTGAATGAGGAAGTTGGAGGAATGAAGAATGTCCTTTACAATTTATATAGCATAAAGGTATGATAAAACTTGTTTTGTAGCTTTATTAATTTGCTTGTATGATGTTTTTCACTCTTGCACTTGTTTGATATAAGTTATTGGGTCATCTTGAGCCTGACAATTTCATATGTTGATTTTTCCAACTCATTATTCTCTCGTTCTTTGGTAAAGTATTGTGTCTAGGTGAAATATGATGAAACTTGACTTAAGAAAACCCCTTATATATAATTTTATGTGCCATAAGATGTCATAACTATAACTTCAAATACTGAATCCTTGCTCTTACATTATATTTAAATATGAAACTGCACTTTTCTTGTTATTCTATACAGGAAGATGCAAAGCATCTATTGTTGGCTCAACTTTTTTACAAGCCATGCCTTCTAGGGTTGCTTGCCGTGCAGGTAATGATTATATTTACTTGTATTTATGCAAAATCAAACTATATTTATGGACCTACATTATTTAAGTTATATTTTTGCGAATCCATTTCAAGACCTAAACATCCAATGCCCAATCTAATTTACTTACAATCACTAATAGATTTTTTCCCATGTAGGCTAATGAAATTGCGGATTTGCATGCAAATGGACATATACCAATTGTTGTCGGATCTCAAATGCGATATGAGGTCACTGCCGATCCACTTTATAAGGTAAATTTATTCTTGTGTTGTATATTATATCATATTTATTTACCACTCGTTGGCATAAATTTATAAATTTTCTTCTCAATTATCCAGTACAATTATTGTGGTTGATGCCTAGTGAAACAGCTTACCACCAGACATGAGGATGACAAACTTTCAAAACTCAAGAATTAGTATCTAACTAGCTCCATTCATGACTTTTGCTTTGGTAGGAAATTGGAACATTCTTTATGGAACTCGTTAACTCTTCTCACAGTTATGCGACTGGAGGGACATCGGTTTCAGAGTGGTGGTAACGTGACTGAATTAACTTTAGGATCATTTTTCCCTTAAAAACTTCAAACGATTCTTGAATAATAGTTGTTATATTCCTTCTTGTTAGTTGTTAATTACTCGCTGATGTCCATTTTGTAGGCATGAACCAAAGAGGATAGCAGATAACATCCTAAAAACAGTAGAAACAGAAGAGACATGCACAACTTATAACATGTTGAACAAGCTCTTTTAATTGGAAATCTGGAGGTCTCATGCTTAATCAGACTGTGGATCCTACTAATTCATGGGATCCTTACCTAAGAGTCACTTTCATGTTTTCTCCTGCCAAGGTACTTATTGCATTGTTCACTAAGTGGTTCAATCCTCAAAAGTTGGAAGGTGCTACATTTTTAATCTCTCAATTAAAGTATTCACTTTTTTAGGGGACTAGGTTTTCTTCTACGATGAACTTCAGAATACCAACATGGGCAAGTTTGGGCAGTATCAAGGCTGTATTAAATGATCATAATTTATCTTTACAATCTCCTGTTATTTTTAACTCTTTTTCTTTGGAAACTAGATATTTCACCTCATTTATGTAATAGTGAATATTTTGGTCTAGCCTTAGTATTTCACTTCATTTATCCTTCCTGCAATCAAACAGTTTGCTGATGAAGCTCTTTTTTTTTTCATTACATGTTATTGTTATGTAAAAATGTTAAATATAATTATTTCTTGTATTCTTGGAGGATTAGAAGTTCTTATGAGTATATAATACAGCAAATTCAACTCCTTTTTTATGACAAGTAGGAAACTTTTTGTCCATCACAAGAAAATGGAGTGCCACCGACAAGCTAACTCTTAAATTTCCTCTCGCTATCAGAACAGAAGCTATTAAAGGTAGAAATCCGTATGTGCTTTTCACTTTCTTTTTTTTTTATACAAAAATTTTAGGAAAGGGGTTGGGCTCACCCACGATCCAAGGGCAGGGCACCTAACTCATGATCCACTGGGGCCTGTCCCTGCGGGCACTGGAGCAAGCCAAGCAAGCCCTTTGGTCTGGCCACAAAGGTAGGTCAACCCAGCTTCACTTAGTTGTGGTGATGCCTCTCCAAGCGCCGCGACTGGAGCCACAATTAAGTGACACTACCCAGGATCGAACCCTCTCCCTTTAGGTGAAAGTATTAGCGCAATCCCTTCGCCAGTTGAACCCATGGACAATGGGTATGTGCTTTTCACTTCCATTGCATATATAAGTATAAATTTTTTTTTTTGCTGACATAAGGATAAAAAATTTGTCGTTACTGATATTGTTGTTTGAATTGAATTCAATTGATTAGATGATAGATCAGAGTTTGCTTCTGTTCAAGCAATTCTTTATGGTCCTTATCTTCTTGTTGGCCACAGGTCTGGTGATTGGGATATTAAAACTGGGACAAATGCATCTACTGCCAACTGGATTACTCCAATTCCTGCTACTTTCAACAGTCAACTAGCTAGCTACACTTTTGTAAGATATTTCAGGCTCAACTTTTGCTTTAACAAACTCAAATCAATCTCTCACAATGCAAAAATCACCTAAACCAGGCGCAGAATCAGCTCCCTATGCAACCTTCAGGCTTATTTCAAGCGAATCCATCTCACAGATTTCAACAGTGAGAAATTCTGTTGGCAAATCAGTAATGTTGGAACCATATCTTCCTGGAAAGCTCTTGATGCACCAAGGAGCAGAAAATGGTCTTGTCATTCTTCCAACGGTGGTGGAGCCTCTAGTGTATTCAATGTGGTTTCAGGATTCGATGGGCAAAATGGAACTATATCCTTAGAATCCAAAAGCGATAAAGGTTTCTGTTTGTGCAGTACTGGTCCTGGTAAAATTGTGAACCTTAGTTGTAAGTCTGGTTCTAATGCTAATTTCAACCAAGCTGCAAGCTTTATAGCAACAGAAGGGATAAGTCAGTATAATCCTATCAGTTTTGTGGCGAAAGGAGCAAAGAGGAATTTTGTTTTGGAGCCATTATACTCATTTAGAGATGAAACTTATACAATTTATTTCAACATTCAAGCTTGATATATAGGATTCTTTCCCCCTCTCTTGTATGGTACATATCATTGAGGTTCTCTTGCATCTCTAATGTCAAGAACAATGCTGAGACAATGTAGAGAATCAAATGAATGGATAAATTAATATATATGGAAAATTAATCTATTAATCTCTATATTTCATATCAACTATATTATATGAGTCGTTTATTTAAGAGTTTTGAATGCATCCTTGTATTTGATTACATTTATGCATTTAATCTTTATACTTTTTTTACTAACTAATTGGTCTCAGGGGAAAGAAATTTTGGGGCCCTAGGCAAAAATAATTGGAGGCCTTGTGTATTGTGATTTATTTTCATATATCATTTTTCTAACTCTTTAAGATGCAAAGTTTTTCGAATTCAAAAATATTATAATCTTTAAGTTTTCGCTCCCAATAAATAGTTTTCTCTTATAAATATATAATCATTTTTGCTACCAGTTTTATTGAGGAATTATATGGGATTATCTAGGCCCCTGTTTTCAACTTGAGTTCCTTCCCATTTTCATAACTTGAAATCACCGAGATGACTCTTCATACTACTACTGGGGTATGGCTGGCCTCACAATCCATGTCATCCTTGCTCAGTTGAATTTCATATTAGCAGTCAAGGCCATATCACAATTTAAGGCCTAACTTAATAACCTTGTTACTTTCTTTTTATGAATGTTGAAATATATTCATCAGATTGGAGAATTATAGTTAAAGTAGAAGCAATATAACAAGTAAAAGTTGAGACAACCTGACACAATGAATATATAATCAAATATTTACACCACACCATTTATATATATAAACAAATAAATAAAAAGTAAGGAAGGAAACATTATTTAAGTGAGGAAATTAGTTAAAGAGTGGCAAAATACATAATTATGTTCTGAATTGAAGTTTTAACGCCTGCAAGTGGGAGCTGATGGGCTTCCCTTGACGACCGTAACAGGGCAAGAAGCTTTCCTCACCACCACATGATTGCTTACACTCCTCAGCAATACCCTTGATTCATCATCATCCATCATTATTAATTAATTAATAGTTAATAATATAATTGAAAAGAAGAGAGAAGGGAGAGTGTTATATAATATAATTAATAATTACCTTTTGATGGGACCAAAACCCCTACTTCCAACAACCAAAGAGTCAAGCTGGAGATCATCAATTGCTCTGCACAGATTCTCCTTTGGATCTCCCCAATACACCTTTGCCTCTACCTTTGCCTGTTTCATAATACAGAAATCAAATTGTTTTAAAAAATCGCAAGCTATATCAAACAAACAAAAACAAAACCAGCCAAACAAGCCGTTGGCTAAGATGGTAAGTGGTCTCACTTTGGTAAAGAGAAAACTCCAAGTTCAATTCTCATGAAAGCGAACTTGTTGGAAAGATTTTAGCCTTAACGATCTCGGCCCCATGGAAATTAGTTTCAAGGCCAAAATGATTTAGCCATACTCTGATTCAGACAACAAAAAACAAATAAACAGAAACAAAACCTACCCCTTTGGCTTTTGAGACAGTGTCAAGGATATCTATCATTTCCGGGTCCCTAGGAATCCCATATTGCTTCGCCAAGTTCGTCTCTCTCAGTTCCTCCAGAGGCACCAAAGTTGCAAAACCCCACACATACTTGTGTATTTAACCTGAGCTACAGCTATATATATATATATATTATACGAAGTTGACGATAAGCTAGCATGAATGAAGGACAGAGACAAATATACGTGAACCACTGTGGTGGAAAAGCTGCTTGCCGGTGTGATCAGAATGGGAGGGCTGAACGTTGATGAGGTCCGATCACCACCTTTGTGGATGAGATTATGGAGAGCCCATTTGGGGGCTGATTTGCTGGTCGGAGAGAAGTCCACAGCCACACCAACGGTAGGTGTCTCCGCCATTGATGAGAAACAAAGTAGCCAGGCCTGTGTTCCTTTTCATATGATGGGGATTTCGATATATATATATATAGTTGCTTTAATCTATTTATTGTGTGTTGTTCAGTTGTTTTTGGCGACCCTGCGGCTGGTTTTGGAATCATCTGGAACGCAGAAGAATATGTATGCGTGTGTGTATGTACATAGCCAACTAATTCCTTCAAGGTAAGAGCCACGAACTTGTGCTGATGCGATGCAGCTATGGCGAAAGTGAATATCTCTGATGACTTTTCAAACACACGAATCCACAGATAATGAACCAACTAATGACTGTACCTCTCAAGAGATGCTCATCATCAAGGACGGATTCGGGTTTTATGCTGCCCGACACACAGTCGTGTACAAATACCTTAATACTCTCTCCGCTGCTAAACGTGTTTTAGTGGTTTTATTTCTAGGACGAAACGAGCAACTATTTGCCATACATAGTGATCAAAGTCAGCTGTAGTGATTCTTGATATAATATAAAAGTAAGTTGAGTTAACTGTTTTTTTAGAAGATTAAGTAAACTAAAAAGTGTTTATATTCACTATTTTTTAAAATTAATTTATCTTATTGATAAATTAATATATAATCTAATAACATATATAAATACTTTTATGTTATATATTTAACATTTTAATCTCCAGAAAAAAATTTAAAATTAAGTTTTCAATATACAAGGCCGGGAAGCGATGAGAGCCATGCCAAGGGTTTCGTTGGAATATTTGCAAAATTGACCTTTATGCCAACAGTCTCATGCAAAACTAAAGTATAGAAGTCAATTTGATTTATGTTTGGTGGCACTTTCGTAAAAAGATGAGTTTGACTTCAGGTTAATTATTTAGATTATACTCCATCTATCTATCTACGTGTAATATGAAAGTTAGATAATTAAATATGTATCTAAGATCACTTTTGGAAGCTTAAGCGTACATCTCATCCACACTTAAATATGATCAAAGTCCACTTAACTCTTAACTCCTACACAAAAGTACGTTCAACAGTTAAATGTTTGTTTGGAAACATTTAACTCTTACCCAAAAGTACGTTTAACAGTGTTTTTCCGTAAAATGAGACAATCTCATCCACATATTTACCTTAGCTTGCGTAAAAGTACTTCTCTACCACTTTCCCAAACGGACCCTCAATCGTTAAAATTGACTTTTTGTTTTTTTTAATGATGCTTGATGGCGGGGTTATTTAACTTTTGCATAAAAAGCCATTGTAAAATAGAAACTGAAATTTGTTGCTTTTAGCTTTTCCATCCTAGCGAGAAAAGAAGTTTCAACCATAAAGAATGGAGAAAGAAGAAATTAAATGCATAATCCCACCTTTTTTTTCGTTATGACAATCCAAATATAAATCATATTATTTGACTTTTACTGAAACGTAAGTTTATGAAAATCAATTGTAATAAAAGTCACTTCACCACTGCTAATTTAAACACACCCTAGTTGATAAATATTAATAAAATTAATTACTTGTAACAAATGTGAATTAATTTATCTAAATTACCATTTTTAATCATGTGAATTGGAACTAGTTATGAAACTCCCATAATATGTATAATTAATAAATATATTTAAAAATTACCAATTTGAAAGGTGAAATGAATTGAGGTAGATTTTATATTATTACCACAGTAAACCTCACTCTTATATTTATAAGAATTTGACAATGACTTTGACCCAAAAGAACAAAGAATTTGACAATGACAACATTTTTCCTGGCTGCTATATTTTGTTATAACTTATTCTTCGTCATCTCCGGTAGCCCAGCATTTGGCATTTTCGTTCCAGCGATTCAGAGTAGAAGATAAGGCCAAAAGATAGATACACACACAACACTATATTTAAATAAAGGGCGAAGATGCTAAAATGCTTATGCAAAAATGTCAAAAGGGCATCTGACATCATATTAAATCTTTCGGTGCAAAAATACCCATGTGAAATTGAAAAGGGAGCGAAAATGCCATGTCGTTAACTCTCCGTTTTTCATCTGTCAATCAGCTTGGTACTGTAGCTTTTCGTCCGACGTGGCAGATTGAGAGAATCATGCTTTGCTACTGTAGCTCATTCCAACCCATTTTGTAGCGGAGTAGTTGAATTTTAAAAAGTGGACTTGTTCTAAAATTCCTGTAACATTAATATTGTTCAGAAAAAAGTGGATTTGTTTTTCCAAAATAGTTGAATTGTTTCAAAAAATGATTTAATGAATTCTAATTAAAACTGAGTCAAAGTGGATGTTTCCATTCAATTCTAATAGAGTTAAATATTTAATTCATGTAACACTAATCTTGTTCAAAAAAAAAGTGGACTTGTTTTTCTAAAATAGTTGAATTTTTTTAAAAAAATGATTTAACTAATTCTAATTAAAAGTGAGTCACATTGGATGCTTCCATTTAATTCTAAGAGAGTTAAATGTTTAATTCCTGTAACACTAATATTGTTCAAAAAAATGTGCCTTTTATTGCCAAAATAGTTGAATTTTAAAAAATAACGATTTAACGAATCCTAATTAAAAGCTGAGTCACAGTGTATGTTTCTATTTAATTAAAATGAGCTACAGTAGCAAAGCACGGTTCTCTCAATCTGCCACGTCGGACGAAAAGCTACAGTACCAAGCTGGTTGACGGACGAAAAACGGAGAGTTAACGTCATGGCATTTTCGCTCCCTTTTCAATTTCACATGGGCATTTTTGCACCGAAAGATTTAATATGGTGCCAGATGCCCTTTTGACATTTTTGCATAGGCATTTTAGCACCTTCGCCCTTAAATAAATTTCCTCTTAACCATAACTTCATGATGAATATCTAGTTAAAGTCACTAAATCTCTAAATAATTTTATATGTTTAACTACACATATATACGATGGATACCTCATGATTACTTGTAATTTAAATAAATTTCCTGTTAACAATGAGCTGATCTTCACGTACATTTAGATACAGTCTGAAAAAAAATACTATGTTTACTTTTATTTTCAGTGAATGTAATTGAGCAATTAACAAAACCAAATTTGTAAGGCAATTGACATTGAAATTTATATTTATACATATTCCTTTTCCGCATGCATGCATATATAACAATCACAAATGCTGTGGACTGTCAACGTAATGAAATATATGGATTGCCCATATGCAACATCAAAAAAATAACTAGAGGAGGAAAGGTATGGTCACATAAGATATAAATCACATTTATCTTAACCATGAGATACATATCACCTGCATGTACCCAAAAGCAATTCGAGATAAATATGTAAAAAGAGTTTTATCTCGATTTACGTAAAAGTATTTTTTTAATTAATTCTGGATGTTTAATGCATATCGTTTATTAAAAGCCACCCCCGAACAAAGGCTAATGGTAATGAGAACCATACTAATCACGTCAACTTACTTTAGTCGGTACTATCACATCTAAAAGTTATTATTCAATGTATTGGGGAAGACTTAGGTTAGGTAGTTTCCCTGCTTCTAAGGCCTCATTTAGTTTAATCAAAAGGAAAGAGATTCTTTTTCAAATCATAAGAATCAAGATATCCAATCTTTACTATACCCATATCATTTATTAAAGTTTGCCGTGGATGAACTACGTACGGCATTGAGTCTAATCTCTCACAATGTATGAAGTCAATATTTGAATCTTCATTAGAAGATATATATGCACTTTTAATGTTTAAGATATGATTACATCTAATAGAATTACGCTTGATTTGCTTAGAAAATAAAGTTTATGGTAGATCAAGTATTGGAAGGGCTACAAACATAGGCGGACCTACTTGATCCCCACCGGGTGCAGCCGCACCCCCTGACTTCCAGAAAATTAGGTATATATTAGTACTATGTGATTTATTTTGCACCCACTCATTTGCTAATTTTGAACCCACTGAATTTTTGCTCAAATTCTTCTCAAAGATATTAATAATAAGTCTCACTTATCTTCTCAAAAAATAGTTTGCACCCCCTGAGTCGGGGTCCTAGGTCCGCCACTGGCTACAAAAATACCACATGACAATGTAATAGTTTCATCCTATATATGCCATCTTTAATTTATACAAGTGATAGCAAATATGGAGTCTGGTTTTCTAGTTTTCACTTTTCCTAAACGTCCGATGTTTGGTAGCAGTTAAAAAAGGAGAGAAAAGTCAACTATATGTTTCTGCGAAAGGAATATAATCAGTACAAATTCATACTAACAATCTCAGTGTAAGAATTGACATTGAGACTCATGGTGAATATATTTCTTCCATAGAATTTCAATGTGATTTCTGCTAAAAATAAGGCAGAAAAGCTCTTGATAATTGGGATTTCTGCATTTAGTTTCTGGACATGAAATTTATTTTCAGAGATATATAGATAATTATTTCTGACAACTGTCTTCATGAACATACTTCAGACACACACACACACACTCACACACTTCATAAGCATTGTTTACCTTCCATACCTTCACATAGAGACACCAGCAGAGAATAGGATGCTTCATGGACCCATCCCTTGTGCTTGTTCCACCAGAAACAGAAAAACATGTGATTTTAGAGACAAATAAAAGAAGCACTTAATTTGTGTCACTCAAGTATTTCTCTATTGTTTACAATTGAAAGTTACTTTCAATCAATATTTTTATAACATTGAAAATGTTTAAATTATATATAAAATTCTAAATGATTCAGATGCTGTCTGAGAAAAACATAGACACACTTCATGGTGAGTCATAGAGAGAATTCATTTTACAATGGAAATTAGAAAAAAGGTGTTAATATAATATTTGATCTCTCCGGTTTGCTCACAATTTAGTTTTTGTTCGTCAAGTTTAAAATCAATTATTTCGATTCCTCGAAGGTAAAATGATTCAGATTTTTATTAAAATATAGATAAAATGAAACTTAAATGATCAAAACCACTTATTTTAAATTTGAGGGACAAAAATTAAAATGAGAATAAGATTAAGGGGTTATAGTCTTATAGATTATATTAACCAATAAAAAAGTATGTTTGGAACAAAATTTCTGGCTTTATTAGTTGGGAAATTTAGTCTGAGATCCCAAATAAGCAACTTATTTACGAAAAGATCCTATGGATGAAAATATTTATTCTGAGGTCCCAAGACAGGACCTCATGTTGTCAATAACAGCGCATGGTGTTGTTATTACCAGCGTTTGAAACCTCAGAATAAATATTTTCATCAATGAAACTTTTTCGTAAATAAATTTTTTATTTAGAACCTCAGAATAAATTTCTCATATTAGTTTATCATGGCTATCATATAGGAAAAGGCGCAAAGCTGAAGAACATAGTAATCATAGGGCGGCTGAAATATTTGGCCACATTAACTCACATTATTTTCTAATTATTAAAGAGGCAAAAAGTAAAAGTAGAAGAACAAAATAGGATAATATATAGCCTACGAGAAAACAGCGAAGTGCTTCTTTGTTCTATGTGGAGTCTTACCAAAGTTTTAGAATGATATTAGTTCCCTCATCTACTGTATTCCATTTGTCGTTTTCCTTAGAGCCAAGTTGATACCAAGAGTCTTAGTGTTAGCTCAAACTTAATCCTTAATAAGCTAAGATATTTAGTGTGTCAGCTAGCTCAGAAAAAACAATGGTGTTTACTTTTCTTACGAGAGTAGCTACTATTAATATTTAATATGAAAACAAACAAACAAACAACCAAACAAAATGGTAAAGGAAGCTCACAGAAATCAAGGCTGAAGTATGATGAGCTAGAAAAGCTAAAGTACTGGATATCTTCTTTTGTCCTTCTCTAGCCTAGAACAAGAGCATAAACACAAGTATTATAGAAAATGAAATATAACCCACTGGCAAAAGATATTCATGCTTTGGATACATAACATGGAACAAACATATATAAAGAAAAAGAAAAGCAGGTGGTGAAGCTTTAAATCTTGTTTAAGGCCGGTTTAACAATCACTTTTGAAATCTATATTTGATTTTAAAATCTAAATTTTACCTCAAAATCGAGGTTTTATTCAAGCAAATTTTTTTCCCCAAAAGCTATTTTGGTTACAAAACCTCAGTTTGAAACCTAGGTTTTGAAACCTAGATTTTCTCTTTCTTTTTTCCTACTTTCTCTCTCTTTCTCTTCCTTACTTTCCTCTTTCCTATCCACTTTTTTGCTTCGGAATCTATAAAAGCTAATAACTTTTCAAACATAAATCATTTTTCAAAACCTAGATTTTGCCTCAGAATCTGTAAAAGCTATTTTCCAAAATCTATTATCCAAAACCTAGATTTTACCTCAAAATCTGTAAAAACTATTTTCAACCTTACATCTAAATAAACTCTTAAATGAGTAGACTTTTGCTGTCCACTTTCGTTAGTTTTTATAATTCAACATCATGGAACCAATTGTAAATAATAATTACCTCATGGCTCAAACTTCTTTCTGGTTTTACAAGGGTAAAAAGTCCCAAATGTTTTATATCCATAAAAAGCTTAAAACTATGAAGTAGGGTAAAAAAAATCAAAGATTAAACAAAACCCCCGTCTTTCCTTCTGTAGCATTCTCTTTCTCTCACTGTGATCAAATAGAGACACAGTCACTCAGACGAAGAGACCTAAGGACCATCAGATCGAGTTATGCTTTGATCTAATCCTGTCATTCTTGTCCTGTACTACAGTACTAGCACCCCTGTGGAAAATAATGAATGTTTTGAGAAGAATACAAAAACAGCCTGTCCTCTTTTTTTTTTTTGCCGAAAAAGCCTGTCCTCGTTTCTCAAAAGAATAAAAGACCCTCGATGCAGCTAGGCTAAAATTTAAATCAACTGCTATTCACATTGCATAATCAATATTCAACACTTTAATTAATGTCAGTTAGATAGGTGAGTGGGTAAAATCAGCATTTTAGAAGGGTCCATTACAGAAATATTCCTTAAGCCATAAAGTGAAACAGATATAAAAATAGCTATTTGTTAACAAGTGCGTGTTCAGCTCTGCATTTATGTAGAGGGCTTTCCTTCTATGTCATAATTAATAGCCAACACAGCTTGTGTTCTCACTGCTTTGCCTCCATGGAATTAGAGATTGGAGTCACTGATTCAGATGCGTCTCTTGGTACATTTGTTATTTTTTTCAGTTTCCCTTTCACTTTGATTTCTTCTTTTCTAGCTTGAACTTGTTCACATGCATGCCACTAGCTGACACTTCACTGTTTTTACCTGCTCTTTATCTTGTTGCTTAATCAGAGTCCTGGTTTTCATCTGCTACATCTACCGGGCACCTTGAAGATGTTATTTCAGGCTGCAATGTTTGGTACAAGCAACAAAACTTACCATTCTGCACTCTGTCTCAGGATCAAACGGTTAGTGTATAATCATAGACAGGTTTCATGCTCCCTTCATCACTATTTGTCAAATTCTTGAAACTCTGATTGTATTTTCATCTATGACAGGAAACACATTGTCTGGAAGACCAGATGGATCAGTTTCCACCATGTTCTTCCACAAGAACCCAACAATTGGTTGATGGTAAGCCATGCCCACCTTCCTTTTTTTTTTTGGGCCAATGCATGCCCACCTTCCCTAACTCCATTCCCAATGTTTATTATCATATTCCTTCCTCCTCTCTATTCCTCTGCTCTAGGGGTTGGATAGTATACTTATTAATCAGATAAAACTTAGATGCAATTTTTTGGCATTTATTATCAAATTTTTTTAGTAAAAGCGTGACAAATGATTTCTTTCATAGAGTTAACAGGAGGATGTTGAACAATAAATAGTGCTCCTTCGGATTAGTAATGAACAATTTATTTTATACTTTATAAAATAAATATGCGAGACAAATTTTATTTCATAAAATATAAAAGTGACTCTTCTGTTATATTTTATTAACAAAATCGTTGATAAAGTTGAAAACCACCTGAAGTACGATAGTAAGATTTGTCCTAGTAGTAGACTCTATTATTTGAAGTAAATTGCCAACCTAGCATTTGAATATTAGCCCATCAATTTGTTCCTTATTAGGGTGGAAAGCATAATGACAGTATACTGCTCAGTGCTCACTGCCGCTGCTTTTGGTATTATCACAGTCAAGTAACTGACAATCACATGCCCCGTTCCCGTCCGTCTTCTGCAGATTATGACAGTGAAAAATTCAGCAATGAGAGCAAATCATCATCAAAATATACGCATGCAGCTTCAACACAGGAAGATAATCCTCAGAAGAGAAAGCCATCCACTAGAAAATTAGATAAAAATGAAGCTTCAGTTTCAAGTATTACACACACAATCTTTTCTTCAAACACAAAAGGGACATGACTAAGTCATTTACTCTGCTTCTTTAACCCTATACTTTGATGAAGAGAAAATGAGGGAGGAAAGAAAATTTGAAGAGAAAATGGGGGGAGAAATAAGTGTTCCCTGCTTGGATAGGAGAGGTGGGAGGAAGGAAAAGTTGGAAAGAAAATGGGGTGTGAGTTCCACCACATTTTCTCTCAACACATGGAGAGAAAATGGAGAGAAAACTCTTTTTCCCTATCTACGCACATACTCTTTTATTACTTTTTCATTTTAATTAATTAAGTTTAACATATAACTTTTTTAAAATTCTGACTATAATTTTCTTTTTTAAAAAGAATAAGATTTAATATATATTCTAATATCTAATTTATGTTTAATTTCTTACTAAAACCTCACAACCTTAAAAAATATAATATATTCTTATATAAGTTATTTGTTTTGAAATATAATAACTGAAAAGATATCTTTAATAAATAGTTTGATTTTAAATTATTTAATGATATTAATGTTAATATAATTTTTTTCATTATCATATTTAATTTGATATCATGCTTTACATATTTTAAAGATATTTAACTTGTTACTATTTATTAAAAGATTTTTATTTAAGGATATTTTAGTCATTCAATCATTTGCCCATTTTCTTTCCTTTCTGTTTTCTCTTACACATCCAAATAAGATGGGTGATAATATTTTCTCCCCACTTTTCTCCTCTCTCCGTTTTCTCTCCTCCCGTTTTCTTTCCTCTCAAGGGGAGGCTAACTTTTTTCTTTTCCCTTCCACACAGCATCTTTCGAAGTACAATGGTTCATTTACGGTTTGGTTTTGATGTGGTGATCGATTACAGAGGGTCAGAGGAAGAGAATCGTCTACACGTTCGAGATGGTGAAGCGAGGAAGGGCTGAAGGAGAAACAGTAATTGAAGACATAAATCAGCAGATGAGAATGAGCCCGGCAAAGCCGATTCCGCATCCTGTGAGAGATCGAGTGGGCGTTCCAAGCATTTCTGATCGTGGTTTTGGGATTTCAGGAAAAGCAGTGGTGGCTCTTGCAAGGGTTCACACACAGGGTACAGGATCCATTACCATTGTTAGGACTAAGGGATGAAAGAGAGAGTATTAATCTCACCTGGATTCAAATTTTAATTCCAGAAAAGATTTTAACGACGATGTTTGAAAATCAGTTAGTTGAATGTAATAACTAATAAGTGAATTATTTCCTTGCCAAAAAAAAAGTGAATTATTCCTATCATACTTTAAATTTTATATTAATTTTAAATTTAGTTTCTTAAATTTAAAATAAATGGTTTTAATCTCTTAAAATTTATTTTATTTAAAGAATTGGTTTTTATAATTTAATAAAAATATAAATCATTTTAAATTTAAAGAATTAAATATTATATTAACTCAAAAAAATAAGAGTTAAATTTTAATTCATTTCTTTATTTGTTCGAAAGAAGGCGCATTCTGTTACATTCGCTCCGTTTGCATTCACATTTCTGGCGCTCAACAACACCACTCCGCCCCCCCCCGGGGGGTGTCTGCAACTATGGGTTAGTCAGTGGCGTCTTCGCTTGGCGCCATTATCGTTCTCTGCTTCGTAAGCCTCGTTAGGTCCAATGCTTCTTATCATCGCTTCAAAAGAGGAGATTCCGTTCCTTTTTACTTCAACAAGGTCAGACCATTACATAACGATAGGTAATCGCTCTTGATTCTCCAGTTCCACCCGGCTCGTTCGTAATTTCATTTCGTCTTGGGATAAAAACTTTTCAAATAAATCCTAATTCTAAGGAAATATTGGCTTTGCTATTACCATCCAAGATTTAAGAATGTGAGATTATTTCCAATCGCTGTCCTCTGGAATTTGAGTAATGATTTAACTCTTGCGTCGCGTCGTCTTGTGCTGAGTTTGGATACTAGCATTATGATTTTTTTGGTTAGTGGTAGCCATTAAAACAACCGAAAGCTTGCTAGATGTTTGACTGATG
This sequence comes from Vachellia pachyceras, assembly GCA_025593235.1. NCBI lineage: Eukaryota > Viridiplantae > Streptophyta > Magnoliopsida > Fabales > Fabaceae > Vachellia > Vachellia pachyceras. The sequence goes on from JANTPZ010099821.1 coordinate 19,053, forward strand.
AACGGAATGAATGCTGCAACCTGCAAGGTAGTTAAGGAGGAAACAAATGGAATTTCGACGCTCTGATTTCATATTTTTCAGATTGCAAACTTTGTATTCAACTACAAAAACTCAAAGTAAACTATCGGATCGCCAATGTCGCATCTGTGTTTTTGTTTGCTTAGTTTTCGTTGCAATTTAAAAACAGTAGGCAGTGTGTACTGGAAATAATTTAGAAAGAATCCGAAGAGATTCAATTGGTTTGACCTTCTATTCTTAATGATTTCTTTTCAAACGCAGTTGCAGTTATCTTGATGATCAAATTATTTTCCATATCGTCTGCGTTTCTCCTTTACTTTATAGGCCAATTTTTTTGGTGTTTTCTCCTTTCGATGTTACGAGAGGTGTAACTTTAAGTCAGAATGCTAGGATAAAGAATTTTGAATTAGATTGTTATATGGATTTCTGTGCATAAAAAATGTGAAGTCAAACAATTCAACTTCATGGTGCCTCAAACTTTTAGGAACAGGATATCCAACTCCAAGATGATTTTTATAGCTTGTTCATATTAGTCTGGATTTGATAATTTTTATGCTTCCCTTTTTTTCTTATGCTGCAGTGAAACATGCCGATACTATGACCTTCCCTTTTGTTCACTAAGTCAGTTTATTGATATAAATGTTTTTCCATGTTCTCTGTCTTGATACTTTGTAATTGATTATTGTATGTTGCAGTTGAAGTGGAGGAAAATAAAGAAACATTTGGTGAAGTTTTGAATGGAAATCAACTAGGCGCTGCTCCTTATAAAAATCTACTACTTAATTAACAGAGAACCTGAGGTTATTTGCACAAAGAGGCTCAAAAGAGAAGCGGTTGCCAAATTCAGAACCCGTTTTGAAGGATTATTTTCTTCAAATATATTTGGATGAATTGCCCATTTGGGGTTCTGTTGGAAGATATGACAGCAAAGCCAAAGATGATCCAACTGGGCCTACAGTTGTCCTTTTTAAGCATCTCAAGTTTGAGATACTTTACAATGACGATCGCGTTATCGATATTGCCGTTCAAAATGATCCAAATACCTCGGTGGACTTGACAGAGGCTAAAGAAATAATATAGACTTCTATATTCCGTCATATGGATTGAAATTGACACTCCATTTGAGAAACTTTTATAGAAATACTCATAGACATCCTTGTGGAACATCACTTGGACCATTGGTTTAGAATTTTTACTTCGTGTTTTAATATTTTCGTCACAAATAGACTTCTTACTACAACTCTCAAGCATATATACAAGAATGATTGTGTGAGGTCAGAATCATTTCCGCTGACTAATCTCTTTGCAAGCCTTAAAACTTTTGGTTACTTTTATGCCTACAATTTTAAACATGACAGGTTTACTAATAACGAGGAGGCAAATAATGGAAAAGAAAACAATTGTTGGAATTACATTCGTGGTGATTTGTTTAGGTACCCAAGATACAAATCCTTGTTTGCAGCAGCACTTGGAGCTGGCACTCAGATATTAGTTCTGGTAGTATCCCTTTAAAGTATCTATTCGTTAAAAGGCGTGTTTTGTTTTTGCCCTTTTGCCTAGTGTTCTTCATCCCTCTTTATAACCATGAATTTTGCTCCGGATTTCAGTGCAATCTTCATCTATATCCTTGCACTAGATGGCTTGTTCTATCCATACAACAGGGGCGCTCCGATTACTGCACTTATTCCCATACATGCGCTAACATCTGGGATTACTGGCCACTCTGCAGTTTCCTAGTATAATATGATTGAAGGGGAGAACTGGGTAGATTTCTGCTCCTTAGATAACATGCTATTGGTGCTCCGACTTAAGTTTCGTTTACCACTAACCTTCATTCAGTTCTCATTCATGGTAACTTATGCAAGAATCGCACTGCTTACCGTGACTCAATTTTTCTCGATTTGAGATTTCATGCTGAAATGGCTTTCTAGTGGCATGATTTTTCTATATGTTGACTCCGAACTCATTTAAAAGCAAGCAAGCTTAGTTGTAGAACATTTGAACGTAATAATCCCAGCATGCTAACACATGCTGGGTTTAGGAGGCCTGAGACTGACATTATTTTCCGCGTTAAACAAGTAGCTTAAATATTTATATCTCGGATAGTATAAAGGTGCTTCTCATTCTAGTTGTTTGTGTCTTTATAGTAGAAATTGTCACTAAACAATATTTAGTTGCTGTTTCAGTTTCTTCTCTCATCTGTCTCATTCTTGCAAAGAAATGAAACTATAAAGTTCGAACAATAACGAAGTGTGCTTATTGATGATGTGGTTTGCCAGGTGAAAACTTTGATATTGACTGGAATCCTATTCTCAGGAGTTTTGTTTTTGGTGTTCTGCTTCCTCAACACTGTTTCACTTGCCTATAACTGCACTGCAGCACTGCCATTTTGAGCAATTGATGTTATTTTTCTCTCTCTTGTGGCCTCACCTTTCCGCGGCTAAGTAATCAAGATGGAAAAGCCGAACTGGTCATGTTCGGCTTTTAGATCTCTTAATTATTCAAGATATTCATACATTATAATTAAATTATATATTACTTTATAAGTTATATAAATCCCTTTAAAAAATAATAAATGTTAGCAATAAAATGAATTGAAGTTTTAACATTTAGGACAGCATGAGGTAGAATTTATAGATGTAGTAGAAATTATGAATTATGAATTGTTGAAAACTTTTTGAGGATAAAATAGACTTTATGTTATATTAATTTTAAATAATTATTAAAAATATAACTCATTGCACCTTGCTTAATTAGAAACCAAACCAAATATTAGCCTTGTAATTGATCTTGCATTGCATTACCATGCACTCCAAGGTGCAATAGATTGAACCAACAGAGCCCTAAGGGTGAATTTAATTAATGCTTTAAAGACTTTTAATGTAAATACGCTATTCAGCCCATTCATAGGCATTGTCTTTTAATAACATGTCAAGATGGTCTACCTCTTTTTTTCTCCCCTCTATCTCTTGTTAGTCTTCTTATGTGGTTTAATATCTTGCTAATCTCATTTCCTTTTCTTTTCTTATATAATTTTATGTTTCATTTGTGCCTAATTTGTATAGATTTCTCACCATATCAGCTATCATTGTTTCGAATTGCAGTTTAGTCACCCATTAGTTAGATAAAGTGTTAACTTTATCGTGTTACCTTTGTTAAACTTATGATGGAATAAAAGGTTATCACTAACACCATGTTTGCCGATATTGTCTTAGATTCACGTTTGTTCTATTTTTTTAAGGCACAAGGATCTCCCATTGATCGAAGATAATTTCTGATAATGTCATACACTAAATATAAATATTTCTTTTTTAATGAAGATTTAAATCTTAGTTTATCAAATTGTATGTAACGTACTAACCCTTTCTGCCACACACATCTTCCATTGGTAACTTGTTCTATGTTCTAGCTCTTTTTCTTAATTTTTTTTCCGGCGAAATGGATTATTTGCTTAACCCAAGTGCTAGGATTGCTGAGGATAAGGAAGAAGCTGAAAGTTAGGATAAATAAACCAAGGGTAATAATGTCCAAAGCCATCTTGATCAAGGATATTTTTGTCCGGAAATTTCCAATCCCAGGAATGCATCAGCAATCCCATGGGTTATGTGTTTGCCCATTCCGCAAACGTGGGAAATCAACCATGGACCGAACGTATCGATGACTCTTCCCATTTCCTTCGGCTCACTCCCTCCTACCAAACCGGGCCTCAAGTTACCCCATGGATTTCTGTTGGGCCTTAAAAAGCTAAGGAATTGAAGCTCTAAATCTATTTGACAACTCATATTTTAAATTAAGCAAGGTCTCAAATTTGAGCCTTGTGAATGTAGCAACAACCATTGGAAGACCTTTACACCGTTTCCTGGTGCGTAACGCGGATTGAGTCTGGATTAGTCGGAGTGAAGCTCCGGAGACCGGACGGGTAACAAAAAAAAACTCATATTTTAAATAATTTATTCATAACTTATAAGGTTGCAAGTTCATGAACCTGAAGGCATGCCTTAACCCTGGTGAGTCCATATGACCCAACTCACCTGAAACTTTCTGTACCAAAAAAGAAACTCTTCTAGCAAAGAACGGGGTTGGACATAATGGTAGGAGCTGTAGTATTTTTTTAGTATTTAGCAATGTTTTGCTCAAAATGTTGGCCAACAGGGAAGAGCGTTGCTTGCTGAACGAACACAGTCCGGAACCAAAGGGCCTAGGTAAACAAAACCAACTTAATAGGTGGCCAGTTTTTATGATTTTGAATTGTATTTTGTTCCAAAATTAAAAAAAAAATTGATCAGGATATTCGACATTTGCTAGATTATAGGAATTCTGTGCTTGACTACTAGCAGATTTGTCCGTAGGAATTCAAGTAATGTAGTTCAGAAATCAACAAAACATTGGTGTGACCAGTGGCGGACTCAGGACCCTGGTTCAGGGGGTGCAAACTATTTTTTGAGAAGATAAGTAGGACATATTCTTAATATCTTTTGAGAAAATCTGAGTAAAAATTTAGTTGGTTCAAAATTAGTAAATCAGTGGGTGCAAAATAAATCACATAATACTAATATATACCTAATTTTTTGAAAGTCAGGGGGTGCGGCTGCACCCACTGTGGACACGTAGGTCCGCCTATGGGTGTGACCAGTAAGTGATGGAGACTATGAACGAAGAAAAGATTTTCAGGATATTGAACTGGCATTTTAATGATTGAAGTGATGATTAATAATGGTGTTGGTTTCTTCGTAAATGCTTCAATATAATTCTTGACTAATGACCTGGTTTATACTCATTTTGCCTTTTTGGTTGATTATTTTTCTGGGGGACGACATTCTGGTTGATCTGTTAGTTGTTATCCACTCCTCTCTTGAATTTTGGTTTTGATTTTTGTTTTATATGACTCAAGGGCGTATATGTGTGTGTGCTTGCGTGCGCGCGCTTTTTTAAATTCTCTTACGAGATACGGACTGTTCTTCCAAGTAAAGGAAACTGTTTAACAAGAATAATCTGTCTTTATCATTTGTAGTCTTGCAGGCAAAATGCCTGCTAAAATGCCTAAACGAGTTTCAGGAGTCTACAACTAAATTTTGGGCCACTTTTGGCCAAAAACTTTGGGATACCCGTAACTCTGTATTAACGGACAGAATCACACCTCAAAAGACAGATTGGGTGTGTTTGGGAATTCCGTTGGGAGAACGATTAAAGATTCCAAGGTAAATATGTGAGAGAAGTTTTGTCTCGGCTTACGCAAAAATGGATTTTGGGGAGGCCGTACAAGCCCATGGGAAGTTCGTTGAGAGAAATGAGTTTACAAATTTCAAGGTATTTTGCGGATTTCAAGATGGTTTTATGGATTTCGAGATAGTTTTAATGAATTTCAAGATGATTTTTACAGATTTCGAGATTGTTTTATATTGGAATGTGTGCACCGTTTGGGAAATGGTGTTCCCAAACAAGCACATTAGAGTTGGAGTGTTAGCCTTGTAAGGCAATTCTTTCAAGGAAAATCACCCAATGCGGGATTCATAATAAACTTTTAGATACCTATAACTATGTAACGAAAATAAGTCATTGTTTCGGCGGGAAACAAAATTATTGAGAAAACCACACCCTAAAATTAAAGTAAAGTGCTATTAGAGTTGGGGAATCCAATGTCTTATAAGGCCTTATTTTTCAAAGGAATTCACCCAATGTGGAATGTGGGATTTATGCTAAACTCTTGCTTGAAAACTTCTAGACTAGAAGTGGACATTAAACCAAAGTTATATTGGCAACAATGTCCATTTCTCAGAAAAAGAAACATAAAATAACGAAAAGAAAAGTGGACATGAATACAGGAGAGGGACTGGACATGGTAATTCCTCGTGAACCAAACCCTACAACTCATACAAGCTTCATATATACTCTAGCTAGCCCATTGAAGAACATATATAATGAAAGGCTGAGTCAAATAATAATGCCAGCCCTATGCCTTATTCCATTCTCTTCTGTTTATTGCAGTACATATAAGTCCCTTTATGATAGTTATTAAATTTCCCAACAACCTGAAGAAGAATGAGACCTTCAACTAAGTATATATTTATAGGCATATAGAGATATACCCCGGCCCTAGTTGAAATATACCAAGGACATACATATCCCACCCCTCTTTTCTGAGATGACCCTGCAAAATAGAAAATGTAAGAGACTGACAAGAGTGGTCTTGGTGGGCAAGAGAGACTCTTATGGGAACCTTCTAAGTCCAGTTCTAGTTTTTGTTGGGTCTGGACCAGCAAAATTGGCCTTGGACCACCCCAATCTGTTCAATTTTACCCTGCTTGGTCCCCATTATATCTTAAAGGTTTGGTTTAAGATCAAGCAGACAAGTAAAAACATATCTCTTTTTTCAACCTTTTATGGGTTGTAAAATTAATAATACTACTACACAGGAAAAAGGACCACTCAACAAAAGGTCCATATACCTCCCCCCAACTATTTCAAAATTTATACTTAGCTTAATAAGTAGCTTCCCTGAAGGATTATGTGGTACCAAATATTAAAGCAAACTGGCTGTGTGTGCACGCCTTTAAAATTTCACGCTATAACACAAATACTTGTGGGGATCAAACCCTAAACCTAAACTTCAACATTATATAGTGGTACTTACTATATATACCTGACAAGTGACCAGGTCTCAATCTTTAAGACAAGTCCAACCAAAGTAACCATTTTGCTTCTTGTTGTTCTATATATCCCATATCCCACCACCATGATGAAATATAATATCCCAGAGAAGATTAATTTAATTTAATTTAATTTCGTTTTCTTCTTGTGGCAAATCAAACTGTGGAAGGCCAAAGGGAGGGAAAAGAAGGGTCAGGAATTTTTGTCTGCAGAAACTTGTTTAGAAGTTAACGTAGTGTGTATCAGCTGCCCGGTTATGTAGCAGGCAATCAATCATTATTAGCAAGTCAAATCTATTTTGAGAGGAAAAAACTCATGTCTCTGTGTTAATTACAGAATGTTCAAATCTCAGTCATAAAATGAAAAACCAAAATTAGCCCTAGAAAGTTTTGCAGCCCCTTTTTTTTGTTTCCAAGATTAGACATAAAAACCTGTCTAGGCTAAATCTAGCTTTGCTTGTTTCTTTCTTCCTTCTGATTTCTTGCGATGATCGATATGATATTATTATTATTATATATTTTATTGTGGAGAACACCAAAAGAACAAACAAAACTTGGGTCTTCTCCAAGGATGGAAAAAGAACCACGAATCAAGAAAGGTAGAAAAATGGTGTGATGGATACAGAGAGAATGGCAGCAGGTAATATTAATATGTGGCATGGTATGGTTATACGGTGCAAAGATACAAAGTGCTTTTGGACATTACAGAAACAGAGCGCGCTTTAAATGCGGGGCTGACAATAGAGTCAGCAGCTTTCGTGAAGGACAATGTCAGCCTCGCTTCTCAGGGCCCTTAACAAGCCTTTGATGTGAAACCTCAGTCTCTCATCCCACTCCTATACCCACACATGCATGCACACGCCCACAATGTAAAATTACAAAAACGTACCCTTCTCTCTATTTCCCTCTCCCTTTCTTAACTGTATATGTTCTTTGAAGGCATAATTATCATGAGATCTTAACTCAGTCACCCTATTTCCATTAACAAATTTCAGTGTAGAAAATAATAACAGATTTATGTTGTTTAAATCTCTTTTTCAAGATCTCGTGGTGATTATTTATTTTATTTTATTTTTGTTGGTTGAGTAAGAATTTGAGGAAAACGTGCAGGATAATTAAAAGGGCCACCAATCTGTCCTGTGGAAAGTAGAGTACCAAAGGGTACTGCACTAATCAAGCCAACCAAGCCATGCATACCCTGCATTTTTTCCATAAACTTCTAATTAATGGTTCCCTTCTCTGTTCAATTGCCTTGACATGTCAGAGTTGAAAAAGTGAAAGTTAAAAATAAATAAGCAGCTTTAGATCGAGGAAAAAAAAAAGAAAGCTTTCCCTCCTCCACTCTCTCTCTCCCCCCTCTCTATCTCACTCTGTCAAATGAATACTTTTTCAATGTTCATCAATCATAAAGCAATCGATTACAAAATCATTTCCTCACCTCTCAAATCAGGACCCTCTTTTCTGTTCTGACAAAAAAGTACTGTATCCTTCTGTCCCCTCCTTTGCATTTATTATTCTCTTTTCGAGGAATGGGCCCATAATAAGGTTATCACGCCTCTCACATCTCT
>JANTPZ010099822.1:0-31597 GCA_025593235.1 Vachellia pachyceras
AGGAAATAAAAAATATATTTAAAAATTATAACAAAAAATACAAATAAATCAAAGTAAAATAAAATAAATTAAAATAAATATATTTAAGTATTACTAAAAATAAATTAAATAAAAAATAAAAAATACATAACAAAACAAAAATTTAAATTATAAAATTTTAATGTATTAGCCTCTACAGTGTCGAATAAAAAAATGAGACAAAAAAGTAATAACCTTTGCAACGCTTCTTCAAGAAAGCAATAATACCAACAACGCTTCTTCGATGTGAAGTTTTTGAATCCAAAAAATGAGGAAATGAGGAAGGGACACGTTATATAACAATTAAGTTAGTACCAGTTCTACTAAAAATGCTACTTTTTTGTAGCGGTTTTGGCATAACCGCTACTCAAAACACTGCAAATTCATATCGTTGTTTCAAAAAATGAATACTTTTGTAGCGATATGTCTAAACCACTATAAAATATGTGGGATCTCATGATCTTTTGATTTTGCAGTGGTTTGACCGCCAAAAACCACTGTAACTAACAACGATATAATTCAAATTTTGTAGCACTTATGGAACCGCTACCAATTTAGAGACTCTTTGTATTTTGCAGCGGGTTTTAATTGCATAATTGCTGCAAATGGTGGTTACTATTTTGGCACGTTCTTTCTATCAAAAGGGCACCAATTTGGCTTCATGTTTGTAGCGGTTTATAACTGTTCCTAGTATGTGTCGCACATTAGCCTATCATGAGAGTTGCAAGTTTGTAAGGTTTGACTAAAAATCGCTACAAATCATTTAATTTAGTAGCGTCTTGGGGAATTGCTACAAAGTAAGCACTACAAATGCCACAATTTTTTTTTTGGTAGTGATTGATTTCTGCACAGGCTCCATTCACTGAAAAAGGAAAACAAAATAAATTGATAAAATTCATTAGAACAAGAGTTAACACCAAATGTAAGAGCCCCACTTGCTTCATAGCAATAACTACTCTTGAATTCCAATTCTCTTCCTCTTTTCTATTCAAGTGTCTAACTTTAAAGAAAATATAAAGGTTGGCAAATACAGATTTTCCCCAAAAAACATAATCATTATCACGCATCAAGCTTTTCAATCAAAAGTTAATACTTGGATATTAACCCTTTAAATTTAATTTTTTCAATCCCTATTGTATTGGGAAAGAAAGTTTCGTTCAAATCATAGTTATTGAAATGCAGTCTAAAACATGAATCAATTTCTAAACTGGTAAAAGGCAGCAAAATGTGGACCGTAAACCATATTTAATCATATAACTCAGACGATTCAAAATTACCATTACCTGTCTAAGCAGGTCTGCAAGGGTCCGGGGCAATGCTTCAATGTTTCTCATCAAAACAAACATGGTAAAGAAAGGGAAAGGATTCCATGTTCTTTGAAAGCTTCATCTTTCCGTTCCAGTCAAATATTACTTCCTGAATGAATCATAAAGTCATTATGAGGAATATCATACAACGAGATAAAGAATACCGTGCGATACATAATTGAGTCCTGAGAATTATTAAAACCAAGAAAGCAATCATCCGATTCCCAGTTGAGAGATCTCGAATCCATCGCTTCAGATTATCCTGGAATTAGATGGATTAAAATTTAAAATCAATAATCATAAAAGAGAGTAAAGTCAAAAATAAGAAAGATAACGTAAAAACTTAATTATAAATTACCTTTTCATGAAACTGACCATCTGAAATGAGTTGTTCTTGGGGATTATGTCCCAATCGAAGCTGAGCTTTAGCAAGTGTAAAATCTGGACAAGTGAACCCGTTTGTTTTTTAAAACAAAAAACTTAAAAACTAGAAACATTGAAGAAATGAAACTAGAGTGAGATAATGTGATTCATTAACTTTTTAAGAAAATATATTAATAAAACTGACATTTAATTTGCTATTTTTTATTTAAACAAATTTACTGATGAGAAAATAAAATAAAATAAATTCATTTTATCCCAACTTTTGTTATCACTGATATTTTTTTTTGATACAGTTTCACTGATATTTAATTAAACTCTAAAAAATTTAAAATATGGGTAAAATAAAATAATATTCTATATTTTACACATTAATTTTTTTGAAATAAAATATAAACTATATTATAGTATTTTGATATAGCCGGTTTGATTGTGGATGGCCTCGATTTGACCCATTAACCCTTGGACATTAGTTCACCTGATTTAATGTTTGGTTCAGTTTTTTTAACCTTGCTTAAATCCTATAATATTTCTAGTAAAATAAAGTAGGATATGATTGGATTTTATGATAAGAATTTCTTTATCCTATAATTGATTAAAGGGAAGAAAGAATATCAAAGATAACTAAATAATTATAATATATTCATAGATTTCATCAAATGTATCTCAAAATAAGCACCTATTTATTTAGTTACAAAATATAAGCTTATCAATCAAAAGATACAAACGGAAGTTGAGTTTAATAAAATGTACTGTTCTTTTACAACATGACAAACTGAGTATAAATCTTCTTTAGGAGAGTTGCCTCATTTAATGAATAATAACGGCTTTGACAAGATTGCCTCTAATTGGATGATATATTTTCTTTGAGAAAAAAAGTTGGTCACAAAATTGCGTTATCTGCCCATAGTCAAACACTTCACATGAAAGAGATGAAAAACTACATAATTTTGGTTGACAACTCTTGTGATGAATGACGGGAAAGGAGAAAAAGAGAAAAGAGAGTAATACAAGAGAGGGAGGAAGGGAGAGGGAAACTAGATAAACAGAGTGGGAAGCAAGAAAAAAAAAGGCTGAGAGGGAAAACTGCAATACTCAATTTTATTTAGTAGTTAATACATTCAAAGCAAATGTGTTTATTTGGGAGCAAATTTCACAGTTTTAGAAGAAGTGGAAGGTATTTGGAGATGCTATTGCTGTATGATTAATCACTATAGAATTATATCCGAAATATTTTTTAATATCTGCTTGCAAAATGGAGATGCTAGAATTTTTTAATTATTATAAAAATATTTAAAAATTCAATAATTCATAAATAAAAAATAAATTAAATAGAATAAATTTAAAATATTAAATATATAAATATATTTTAATTATATTAATTATTATAATTATATTAAATATATATAATATATATAAGGGATGGGGACGCGATGCTTCTCGCACATAGAAGCACCGAAACCGGTTCCGTTTATTTGGTATTCTTAGGCCCTAACGTAATCATAATAATTAATGAGATAATTTTCTAGAATTCGAAAATTAAATGCGAGTAACAATTAGTTGGGAAAAAAAGATAACAATCCAATTAAAACTAAAGCCAAGAAAATATCTAAAAATTGTAATTACTCATCATCCCATGTCCCATTATCTTGACCTTAGCTACAATGCTGATAACATATAGCACACTATTGATTGAGATCATATCAAACAACTAGCATTCCCGCCGTTTTGTTCCTGTAACACAATGGCATGCGATGTTTTCTTAACTTGATGTATTTCTTCACTGCACATATAACCACGCTCATTATTATGTATAAGCCAACCACTCCAAGCAATGCAAGCCAAGCATGTTCGGCTACTTTATACACTTTTTGTGTGGAATGCCAGACTTCATCAGAGGTTATCAAGAAGACGCCAATAAAGTAGGTCCCAATAAGGGCAGTGAGAGTGATACACATTCCTATGCATAGCGTCCGCATCACAATTTTACTCCTCAAAGGAATTCCACTTACCAGCAAAAGTGTAACACCAAGAGAGGCAACGAAAGAGATGGTATTGCAAATTAGGAAGAGGAGAAATTGATATGGAAAGCTATAAGCAAGGATGGCTTCACCTGGGCATGCCTCATCACCGGTTGTTTTATTCAAATTCAAGCAACCGAGGGGTCCCGTGTTGTTGTCACCAGATTTGCTATTGGACTGATTTATACCTTGTTGAACGAAGCTCCCTGGAGCATTAATGGCGGCCTGAAAAGTTATTGTTGCAATTACAGTCGCCACAAGACTTAAGCTCCCTCTCATCTCTTCTAACCAATTACCATCATGCTTAAACCACTTTCCCATGCGCTTGAACACTTTCTTTGTCCTTCGCTTCTTCACCTTAAGTTTCCCAGTTGCTGCTTCTTCGTCAACAACCACAGAACTAATTGGTGTCTGAGCATTTTCCATTCTCGTATTTTCATCCCTTTTGATGCAATTAGTGTTCACGAATATCAACTCTATTTCAAGGCTCTTCAAGTCCTGTGGAATTCTTTTCACTATATCATGCGCCGTGTAACCCATGTCGTTCTCGAAATTTGCTACCTCTCTCATTATAGGAACCGAAAGCAGATACCATACACTTATACTCACAAATAAATAAGTTAAATTACTTAAATACTTCTATCGAAGTCTACTTATAGTACAGAATTTTAAACATGGCAATAAAAACCTGAGATAAGTACCTCAACTTGCTTCAACATGACAGCCAAGTGGAGAATGGTGTTATTTCGATCCAAATCTCTTGAATTGAGGCGCTCGTAGTCGCCAGTGTCCAATTCCACCAAAGCTTTTAGGATGTTCAAGCGATTGTATATGACACACAGGTGGAAAATAGAGTTCCCTTTGTGAGGCGTGCTCAAAGACTCAGGCTTGGCTCCAAGCAGCTCGATCACGACCTCTAATCTGCCTCTTATAACAGCATAGTGCAAGGGAATCATGCCTTGTTGATCAGAAACCAAGCATGCCTCATCACAAGCTAGCAACAACTCTTTCACAATCTCGATATGGCCTTCTGCTGAAGCCAAGTGGAGGGCTGTGCTTTGGGATGAGTTCAACTCAAGAGCGAGTCTAGGTTTGTGAGTAAGAAGGGTTTTGGTGAATTCAAGGTAGCCAAGAAGAGCTGAAATGTGTAAGGGAGTTTCAAAAAACTTAGGTTGTGAGCTAATTCTGTGCAAGATTATTGGATCTTGCTGCACCAGTGTGTTCAAAATCGAAACACACCCTCCGTACGATGCATCATAAAGAACTTTCATCGTCTCTTCTTCTTGATGATGATAAGCAATTTCCATTTTCATGGTTTGCATATCTTCTAGGATTGGGTGGTAGTTAATTTATGGTACTGGTTCGGGATGAAAATCGTGTAGAGCAACTAGTAATTTATATTACTCTGGCCTATCCTCGTTGGTCTCCTCATGTCGTCCCTTCTCCTCTTGCACTAATTTGAAATTATTAAATTGTAAACTATTTCATGTGTCCCTCTCTAGAAAATAAATAACTTGAGGGTAAATCAGTTGTAGTTTGAGCCCACCAATAGACTTTGGGAAAAAGCTCAAATAATTTCCTTATAATTAATTTAATTATAAAGTCTTTTTTTAATTTCTCCTTTTACCTAATTCTTTAACAATTGACAATTATTTAACATAAAAAAATGCGATGGAATGCTATTATTGTCAGACACAATTACATACGCTTGGGAAGGTTGCTAAATCCAGGATGATTGTGACTCCCACATCACTAATCAACAATAATATGAAATTAACAGATTATTGACATACCAATATATTTTTTTGTTGAGTTATTGACATAACAATATTACTGGTAGGGTAAAAATGACTAAAACAAAACGTGGCAATTACGCTGATATGCTAAATGAAAAGCAAAAAGAAAAAAGAAAGAAAGAAAGAAAAATCCAGATTTGAAGAGAAGTGTTGGATCCATATTCTAACTTATTTTAGGGGCTTACGAAGACCCCAGGATTGTGGTATGAATTGTAAATGAATCATTTTCAATAATGTCGGCATTATGTGGGTCCACTTTTAATATTTGCGCGTCACAACCTTGCTCTTGATGTTGTCCTCCATCGTTCTTATCATTTGAAACTAGCTATAGGAATAAAACAAGAATTCATCAAACCTGTTTTATCTGTTTGTTTATTTCAAGGTTTTACAATAGAACGAATATTTACTTGTCCTCAGAATGGTCAATGATAGATATGTTGACATTATCATGTGAAATGCAAGACTTGTAAAGACTAAGAAGTTTATTGGTGAACAAGGAGGAGTGCTTTTAATGGAATGGGGAAATGAATTCCGGCTTGTTTGGTTGCCATTCATGCGCTTACCAAAATAAAATTCCTCTCACATATTTATCTCGGAATCTGTGTTCGTTCTTCTACGGGCTATCCAAACAAGCCTGATTGGAATGCAAAAAAAAATTGCTTTGAAAAGGAAAAGAGAAGGGAGGGAAAAAGGGACTAAAGAGATAAGGAAGAAGGTGAGTGCACGTTGAAGTGAGGGGATAGATACAATAACGTGTTTGTTTGTAAAAGTTTATTTACTTCCTAAAAGTATGGTCAACAGTGTTTTTCGTAAAATGAGATAATCTCATCCACATATTTACCTCGACTTGCGTAAAAGTACTTTTCTACCGCATTTCCAAATGGACCCATTTACAATATTGGATTATATTTAACCATCATAACATTTGTACTGGTATTTAGAATCTTTATAGATATTTTAGTACTTTCAAAAAATATACGGTGCTGACTTTTTAGAAAGCTTATGATATTTGCAATATTTAATAACTTCACTTCCCTCTCATCTTTAAATAAATCCAGATTTGGAGAAAAGTGTTGGATTCATATTCTAACTTATTTTATAATAAAGAGGTAAAACGTGTACTAATAATGAGACTTTAATTTTTGAAAGAATAAGAAGTTTAGCAGCATGCTTATGGTTGTCAGTTAGGTTGCTGTCCGGCAGTGAATAACCTCCTCGCCATAAGTACTTGGATGGGTCTTTTTCCAGATAAACCCTGAAAATGTGAATTTGTAAGAGTATCAAAAATATTCCACAACGTTGCAAAAGAATAAATTTGGTCTCCACAGAATAATAAAAAATAAATGTTATTTTAGCTTCTAGAAGGTACGAAGGTGAGTCCCTATTTATATATTGAAATAATCATTTTTTGTTAAGTAAATTTATAGTATTTTAGGGGATTTTAGTGCTATTTGTTGGAAGTATGAGTTAGTTAAAGTGGTTAGTGTTAATCACTTAGCTAGTTAATGACCCAAAAGTCTATGTAAAAGGTCATAGTATAATGGTTTTAGTGTAAGATTGTATAATCATTACCAAAGAGTGAAAGGATGTAGAATCCCCACCAATGTATAAAGAAGGGGAGAATAACTTGGATCTCCCACTTCAAGAGTCCCCAAAATGGGGTTAGTTCATCACCCTCAAATGATGGTAGATAAATGTTGTACCCACATGGGTTTATAATAATACATTTAATTTCTCAATGTATTTTTTTTATTTCAATACATTTAACATGGTATCAAAGCTTACATTCCTTTGAAAAAACAAAATCATCATCATCAACCAGGCTGTTTTCTTGGGTCTGGAGTTCTAATCATGAAGCACGAGAGGCCAAGAGAACGGCACAGCATTGGTTCGATTCGGACGGGAAGGACCCTCGAAGCCAGTAAGCAAAGATGAAGCGGTTTCTTGATATCTAAAAAAAATCAAGATTTGGTTTCTTTCATGGCCTTCACACCATAATTTCATCGGCTTCATCAACGGCGACGGAATCTTGAGACTACTTGAACACGCCCAAGGATAAAGATGGCGACAACACGTCATTGTCAGGATCCAACATCAACGCCTTCTCCAATTTCCTATGGGCCTCGACATAACTATGCACGAACACATACCATTCTTCAGAGCCCTGTTCCTACAGTCAATCAAGCTTACTCCATTGTGTCCCAAGATGAATGGCAACGGCTTCTTTCTTCTTCTCCCATTGAAGCTTCGCTATCAGGGCTTTAAAGATTGCCTCTGACACTGCGAACTCACCTTTCAAGACCAACCATAGTACTTGTTGTCTATGCAATGCAAGTCTCTGATCTCACCATGGTTTGCGCCGCTGTTTACGCGTCCGTTGTGATAAGAGGTACCGTAAAAATCAAAAGTGCAGATACAAGAACTTGCATCTATTAGTATTGAAGGACAAGGATGAAATCTGCGATAAAAAAAGAAAGAAAGAAAGAGGTGGAACCGGAAACAGTGACTGGGGGGTTTCTTCAATTCAAATTTCTTGGAAAGATTGGTGGTAGAGAGGTGATTGTATTTTTTGGCTTAGCTGCTACACACAATTTTATTTCAAGGAAATTGGTTAATGCATTACAAATACTATGTGAGAGAGTCGTTCTCAAAGTGCATGGCATAGAGATTGTCGAGAGGTTTTTTTCCCAACTAATTTAGGAATTGCAAACGTAGTGTTGGGCACTGAGTGGCTGAAAAGCAGCAACATTACAAGGAAATTCAATGACCTTGATTTTCCAGTGGCATGAAAGAACAACTAGGTATTGAAGTTGGATCTCTATTGGTGGCCAAAGGAGTGTGTGTATTTTAGAGGTATATTGATTCGATTGCTCCCACTAAAAAACAAGCATAACGTCATGTAAGATGATGGTGATGGTTAACTGGAAGCTGCTAGGCCTTGCAGAAGAGACCGACAAGCTCTGTGCAAATGAATGCAATGACGTTATCGAGGAAAATTTATCAGGAGCTCAGACCGACAAGATCCATTTTACTAATAAACTGACACTGATTTGCATGCAGAGTATATCGCTAGTTACTGAGAAGATTATTAAGTAGAAATGTTTGTGTTGTTGTGTGCATCAAAATTATATAGTTTAATTCATTTCATTCCCTTGTAATTTTTGTATTGGCAAGTTGAACATCTAGAGTTAAGAGGTGTCAACTTGAGCGGGGGTATTGGTGTAACATCCTTATTTTTGGGATTCAGTTAATTGTTGTTAGATATTGAATTAGTCAGATAATAAAATAAATAGGATAAAAAAGCAAATTCAAATTTATTTATTTTAAAAAAAGTATCTATAAGGAAATATTTCCTAAAAAAGAGGAAGAAAATAATTAATTATTTGTGTAAACTTATCTTATTATTAAAATAAGAAAAAAATTTCCGAGTAGTTTTTAATATTATAATTCTTATTTCATTTTTTTAAAAAAATATAATGAAAGAATATAATATTATTTTATAAAAAAATAACCCAACCTCTATATAATACACACATCTCACCCTAACCCTAAAACCTAGTGAACAGTAACCCGCCGCCACAGTGCTACAGTCTTCGCTACAATACCATAGGTTCCTTCTCCTTCTACAAGCTTGTTCCATACTGTTCAAAAGTCTCAACTACTTCTATACAAATGCTTCTTTTTCTCTCCTCTATAAACCTTTCTTCTTCCTTTCATGCGTTGGGTTTCTTCAAGATTTTTTAAAAAAAAAGTGTCTTATCAAGGGTTTTCTTTCTACCTTCCCTTATTTTTACT
The DNA here is from genome assembly GCA_025593235.1 of Vachellia pachyceras. NCBI lineage: Eukaryota > Viridiplantae > Streptophyta > Magnoliopsida > Fabales > Fabaceae > Vachellia > Vachellia pachyceras. Next base: position 9,319 of record JANTPZ010099822.1, read on the forward strand.
GTTGAATGAACTCATCTTGTCTACTCTGCTAATGAAAATGTTCAGTGGGGTGAAATCAATATATATATATATATATGCATACACTTTTTTTGCTGTGCATACTTGTATAAATGAATGCTTTTCTCCTTTGCTGAGAATGTCCTTTTTTTTAAAGAAAAAAAATGAAACAAAGAAGAAAAGGAATTACATCTTACCGCTGTGTCTCCTGCTTGTGTATGAGATATGTGTGTAGAGTTATTTCTTTTACTCATTCTAATATAAAAAATATAATATATATTATAATATATAAATAAATGCTAGTAGGTGTGTCAATGGGTGCTTTTTCTCTACCATCCTGTCAAAGCTTTCACCTTTAATGTTTTATCATCAAGGAAAGAAAATGAAAAAAAAATATATGTGTGTTAGGCCTTATGCGTGAACTCTTTGTCAAAGCAAAAAAAAAAAAAAAAAGAGGCTTTCTTGTGACATGACACATATGTATTTGGGGTGTGTGTGTGGAGGTGTGGGTTGTGTGTGTCATGGGCTTTTGGTGTAGGTAAGGTAGGATTTTGGGATTGTGAATACCTCTTTTCTTTTTTATTTTTACTATATAAAAATATATATGTAATGATACATATATATATACACACACACACAAGTCAATATATGTGAATGTGGTATCAAGGTGTGTGTGAAGGTGTTCTTTGTTTTTTATTAAAAAAACGTTATACCTAGGTAGTGGCTATGATATTATATATATTATTATATATAATAACATATATAAGCAAATATATATAATGTTATATATAGTAATATATATTTATACATCTATTCTTTAAATGCTGGCAGTGGCAAGGCGTGTGTGCATATATGATAATATATTAATATATATAATAATATATATATATATATATAAGCAATCATATATAATATATATAGTAAATAATATATTAACATATATATACATTTTTTACTATGGATATAATAAATTACACTTAGTTTATCTAAATTGAAAATTTATAATAATAATAATAATAATAATAATAATAATAAAGTATAACTATTACAACTATTATTATCGTTATTATTATTTTTTTCTTCCTCTTAAATAACCTGAAAAAAAAAATCATACAAGAAAACGACCAATATAAAAAAATAATAAACATTTTTGTCTTATATGAATAAATAAAATAATTTATATCTTCGACTAATATGTGGGTATAAGGTAGTTTTAGGTATTTAGATTATTTTTGAAGCAACTTTTAGAATATGTTAATTAGTATATTAATATAAATTATTATTTGTGATTTTTATAGCTTCTCGTTGAGAATTTTGAAGTGTCTTTTGTGTGCTTATCCGTAAATTTGGGAGCTGCAGGTAACTCTGAATATTCTTCCATATAATTGTGAACCACATGATTAAATTGTGATTGAATTATATTTTATGCATTTTTAGACTGAATTATATGAATGCAACTATCTAAAGTTTTCAATATATTTTGGTATAAAATTTTTTATAACTGTCATGGCGATTGCAATGTGACTGTGTTGAAGTATGGAGGAGAAATATGTATGACGATTTTTATCACGTGATAAGCCATCATTCGATGCATAGTGGATGTCAATTGTAAGGTTTTCTTTGGCCAGGATTGCATTGGAATTGTGGGACATGTGACACCTCCTTGGTTTTCTTTTAAGGAGTGGAACCATAGTCCATACTTGAGCTCTACACCTTTGGCCGGGTGTATCTTAAGAAACTGGTGAGTTGGAGACAATCCAGTTGCATGGATAAGTTTCTATTGGACTATGTATTAGCCTATGGCTCCGGTCAGCGGAATAAGGATGGACGGTGATATAAGGATGGTTGCATATTACATTATTATGCATTATTTGTAATGATGATTGTGAGTTGCATAATTATAAAAGAAAATATGAAATGTTTATATTATGTTTACTTTATATATATATACACACAAATGTATTTCGTAAATCATTTATTCCTTTTTAATTGTATGCCGTTTGCTTATGTGTGATAGAAACTTGTAGAGCTACTGGGGCGTGGAATCTTACCCTGTTATATTAACATTTTCAGGTGATTTTTCTAGTAGGCAGCAAGGGAAGGCACCTATGGAATGAGCCTTGTTGGCTCTCTTGTGCCCTTAGGCACACACTACTAGAAAAATTCAAATTAGCGATGGATTTTGGCTATTTTCCGTCGTTAAAATGAGGGTCGCTAATATTTTCCGTCGCTAAATGAAAATTTTCTAAAGGAAAATATCCATTTAGTGATGAATTTTTCTGTCGCTAAATGACATTTTCTAGTAGTGACATGCTATCATTTTTAATTGCCATGACTCTAAGACTTTCACGATTTATTTTCTATTTACTCTAATATTTTGGGAGGATTTGGATTGCTATTAATGACATGTATTTTTCGCTGGATTGAGGATATGTTTTAATGAATTGATGTTTGAAATCATCTTTATTTACATATGGCAAAAATTTCATTAAGCATTTGGTTAAAAGTTTGGGAGATGATGTAGATCCCCACCAATGCATAGAGAAGAGGAGGATAAATCGGATCTCTCACTTCAAGAGTCCCTAAAATGGGGTTAGTTCATCACCCTCAAGTGAAGGTAGATAAATGTTGTACCCACATAGGTTTTTAATAATACATTCAATTTCTTAATCTATTTTTTTATTTCAATACATTTAACACTATTATTTGGCTTTTATTGAGTTTAATTGTATTAATTATGATTAATGATTATTACATGAAATTAAAGCCGATTAAGGGTATTTTTTGAAGAAATTGAGATCAAAAGATAAATTTAAATTAAATATATTTGGAAAGTTATTAATATAGTTTTAAAAGATTTTGATCAAAATCTAACATTTTGAGTTTAAAATTCAAATCAAGGATCACATTCAAATCCATTTATTTTTATTTTATTTCATTTTGTCATTTATTATATTATATTTTTATTTTCTATTATTTTTTATTCCTTTTTCCTTAGGTAAATCAAATACTTGGATAAATCTTTCTTCACGCACAAGAACCACGCGGCCGACACAAATCATTAATCCATTCACAATTCCTCAAAACCACACCAATATGTATTCACAAATCGCCACGCATGATAAGGAAGCCGCGGCCACAAGCATTGATTAATCCATTCCAAGCGGCCACAATTCCTTATTATTCATCGAGGACGCCACATGTAGAGGAAAGGGAGAGCTATCCTTTATCTTTATCCATTATCTTTCTCTTCCTCTCATCTAGCTGCGATGGTTCACAAAGTTTCAGATTTCGGTGGACTCAATATTCCATCTATGAGCCGTTAGATTTATTGTTGATGAAGCTAACCTGAGTTCTTAGCAATTAGGGGAGTTCTTAAATTGTAATTCTAGGTGGCTAGAGTTTATGATTTATATATATGGAAGATGATTATGATTAATTGATGTAATCTGAATTATGATACTTGTATTAGATTGGTACTTCGGATTATGATTGAATTATAGCACTACTTTTGTTATTCAATTGCTTTCTTTTATTCTCTTGAGATCAATTGGTTTGCTAGGTTTCTAGGAATTAAATAGAGGTAAAGAGGATCTTTTATACATATAACACGAGCTAAGTCTTAAGATATTTCTAATTGATTAATTGAGTCTAGGTTTAGATAAATTAAAAATTTAAGAATATTGATTAGTAAGGCTTCTTACTAGTCCTTGTGTTTAGTTAAAAGAAGAATTTAATATTAAATTGGATAAGGAAGGTTAGTGAATTCAATCACTTGGGACATCCATTTTATCGAAGTTAATTCATTCATTTAGTTTAATTAATTAGTAAAATTACATTTGATAATTCTTAGTTAATTTGTTATTTACATTAAATTACTTAGAAATTAAATCAAGGCTCCATGTAGAGATTAACATAGTTTAGTGCTACTCTATTGCGTTTAACTTAGTTTTTATTTGATTGCCTCCACGACAAGCTCCATCATATATCTTCAATTCAAGAGGCCCAGACGCTCAGTGAATATAATTTCGTGATGAAATGCTGGTTTTTCTATCATAAAGTAATCGCAACCCACTATCTCTTATGCCTCTATCTACTCCTTAATTCTTAATTTTTCTAACTCCGTTCATTTTTTAACAAGAGACGAATAATTAATTCTTAAGAATTAAAGAATACAGTTAAAGTCAATTGGATTCAATGAATACAACTTCCCTTGAAATTTATATAATACATAGAAACCCATGTGAATAATGGGATTTCTTGAGAATTTAGATCATTTGGGTCGTGAGTCGCAGAGATCAGGGAAGGCAAATATACATAGGCCCAATCTGATCCAAATTAATCACTAGCATCCACTTACAAAATTAACAATTGGACATTTGAATCAAGGAGGGAGGGAATTGAGTCTAATAGAAGAGACAGCTAATCCCGTATAATATAGTAAATAAATATTTAAATTTATATTGGAAGATGTAATTATATTTAGCATTCAACAGTACGTTAAAAAGGATTACCTTTAAGGTAATACCGGTGCTTAGAAGAAAAAATAAGTCTCATAAAAATGTTAGAAGTGAAAAGCACTCCTCATGAGCTGAAGCATACTGCAGAAATGCAAGGTAGTTAATAATGACCAAGCATGTAACTCTGGAATGAATTTATGACACATGGATGAAGAACAAAACACATTCCGCTGCCGATTCTTTGACCCAGTAATATATAGCTATTAGAGAAAATGATAGAAAATGATTTAAGGTGATTGTACACATTTAAAGAAAGAAATTGGATGTGCAAGTGAGAGAGCTTGATCAAGTTGTATGGAGTTTACTTAAAAGAGATTGAAAAGGCTGAAAAGAGTACTTAATGAAGTAATATATTGTGTGAGATCTTTTAATTTATATCAAAATATTTGGTTGTTGATAACATACAATGGGGTTATGCAATTCATATAACTAACTCCAGATGTAGGATAAAACTTCACCGTTGTTGAAGAGTTTGCTAGCACAATCATAGAGCGCCATTTTCCATGCTGAGCGAAAAGGGTCACCATCCGATTTAATGTAAGAGTAATGCACATAGCAAGTCTGATTTAATGCAAAATTTGGCTTATTTGTTCATTCTTCTCTTGTTTCACGAGCCAACTATAATAATAACCATATCAAAATAGGCGAGGCATATATCAGAATGTGAGACAGTGAGTAATTATTACACATGCCAGTCAATACTTAACATCCATATAACACCTTCACATGTATATGTGATGCTTACCCAATCCAAGTTCCATAGCTTTGGGTATGCTATCCCCAAGAAAGGAACTGTCCTTCCACTTACATAAAGATCATCAGAAAAATTAAACCTTTTGGAGATGTTTTTAACAACCCAATTGAGTAGAACTCAAGCACACAACAGTAAAGTAATTTATTAACATGTGCAAGGGGAGAATGGAATGGAGAACGAAATCGACTCCAGAAAGACGTTACAAGACATGCATGGAATAACAATAATCTAGGAACAATTCTTATGTTTAGGTAACCATTTTCCAAGCTGAATGAAAAAGTTCGCCATCTGGGGTCACCAAGTAGAGGCCATTAATGTGAGTGTCAGGAATGTGAGAGTAATGCACATAGCAATCCGATCCACATCACACCCTTATGCTTCAGAAGAATTCCACTTACGAGTATGAATACGACAGTAAGAGATGAAGTGAAAGCTATGCTATTGTACTTCATGTAGGGATGAAAGTAATATGGATAGTTAATGGCTGATACTGCTTCTCCAGGGATTACCTCTGTACCATTTTTATATTTAAAGCATCCTAAGGGATCAAGGTCTTTTTGGATTTATATCTTGATGAACAAAACCACCTGGAGGGTCAATTAGAGCTTGAAAGATTATGGTTGAGATGACGGTAGCCACCAGAGTCAAATTGCCTCCCATCTCTCCTAACCAATTACCATTATGTCTCAAGTTACGTTCAATGATCCCGAAGATTTTTCTCCTGCGTAGCTTGTGTGGTATTGTTGTTGTAGATGGTGGCGGATGTCGGGAGTTTCCATTTTGTTGTGTTGAATCATTTTTATGCTTGAGTTCAGCAACATGAGTTGTATGTGATGATTTTTGAAGAGTTTCTTGTGATCCGTAAAACCCATCCGATCTTCAGCTTCTCTTATTGCTGGAACTGACAGGAGGAACCTACGATATACACAGTAAACAGCAAAAGATAATAGTGCATATGAAACAGAATATGTTATTGGAGTTAGATAGCCTAAGGCCTTATAAGCCTTGGACCCTTACTTCAACACAGCCTTTCCAATGTGTGACTTATAACAGCAATTAATAATATCAGTTTGAAAAATTACGTCAGCTTGGTTGAACATGGTGGCCAAATCGAGAATAGTGTTGCCATCCAACTCTTTCAAATTGAGGAGCATGCAGGCGTCCACGATATCGAATTCCATCAAAGCTTCAACAATCTCCAAGTGACTGAGTCATACACAAGTGGAAAACAGTTTTCCCATTATCAAGAATCCAAAATGACTCTGGCTTTCCTCTAATCACGTAACATTCTATTAAAAACAAAAGAAAAGGTGTGCACAAAAAATGGGGAAGAGAGGAGATGGGATGGTTGAATGCAGAGAAAGTTAAAAAGTGTCAGCATTTCGTGCACGGAAGGTGGAGTGGGGGAGGAGAGGTATGTGAGTGAAAGAAAATAAGAGAAGAGGAAGGATAAAAAAAATAGAGTCAGGGATGCATGCACGGTAAAGGGAGGAATCGGTAAAGCACCCGTCCCCATCCCCTTAAAATATTATTAAAATATTATTAATAATTAATATAATTATAATAATTAATATTTTTATATAATATATTTATATATTTAATATTTTAAATGTATTCTATTCTATTTATTTTTTATGGATATGAACATTAAAATCTGGTGCTGGGGTTAGATTTTTTGGCTCAGTAAGGCAGACAGAATCATCTTTTATCTTCTGCTTCTAGACAGAATGATAACATTCTATGGAAAACATGTTTGTTGATGTGCCTGCTAACTCTCATACTGGAGCTTACCCTGCAACACAAATTGGCAGCATGTTAATTCCATTTGACTAGATGATTATCCATGGGGAGCCAATCTCACAGTTTCAGAGGAAGCGGAAGGTATTTGAAGATACTATTGTTGTATGATTAATCACTATATAATTGTATCTCAAGTATTTTTTTAATATCTGCTTGCAGAATGGAGAGGCTAGAATTTTTTTAATTATTATAAAAATTATTAAATATTCAATAATTAATAAATAAAAAATAAATAAAATAGAATAAATTTAAAATATTAAATATATAAATATATTTTAAATATATTAATTATTATAATTATATTAATTATTAATAATATTTTAATAATATTTTAAGGGGATGGGGACGGGGTGCTTCTCCCAGCGAGAAGCACCCAAACCGGTTCCGTAAAGGGATGGTTGGAGTGGGATATGTGGGTGCCAGAAAAAAAAATAAAGAAAAGAAATGATGGCCCAACCGTACAGTGGGGGTGTTATAAATACCCAACACACTCCGCACACACCCACATCCCCTCAAGCACTGACACACCTTTGTTTGATGAGGAGAGAAGGAGAGCAGCGTGAGAGGAGAGGAAGAGGGCCGCAGAGAGGGTGAGAGAGAGAAGAGAGTTCAGGTGAGTAATTTTCAGTTCAAGATTCTATTTTTGAGATTATTTTGGTAAGTTAAATGCCTTATTTTTATTAAAATTATTTTATGAAAATTGTTCTAAATATTTTTCTCTTTCTCTTGATAGTAATATTATATTGATTAAAAAATGTTTTTGGATTTAAATATTTTTTCAGCTCAAGTTTCATTGGCAGGAGATCATATGTTAATAGAGCAATTTCTATTACAAATTTTTGTGTGAGTAGAATTATTTATTTGATATCTGAATTATTTTAGAAATTATTTATTTATTTTTTGGTATAAGGTTTACAATTTATAGGATATTTGATCATTAAAATTAAGTTAAACATTTTACTTGAGGTTGTTAGAGGGAAATAGTAGATCTTTGATAGATTAAATATTTTAATTGAGGCTATTGGAGATAATAATAAATTTTTATGAGTCAAATATTGTATTTGAGGAGTAAAATTTTACAGTAATAATTTTTAGTGTGAAGTTATTTTTAGTATTGAGATATTAGTAGCTTATATATATATTGAGGTATATGAGAATTTTTGATAAAATATAATATTTGAAAAAGTATTAAGGATTTTGTTTTATAAGAATCTTGAGTTCTAAAGTAAATATAATTTTGACATTTTAAATATATACATATATATATTTATATTTAAATGTGGTCTAGACTGATATTAAAAAAACTCTAGGGGTTCATGTCCTAAGTTATTATTACCACTTAAATTAGTTATTAAAGTAATGTATGGTAGCATAGGACTATATAGATTATTTGGTAACTGGACTGTACTTAGTTGCTTTGTTCTCAAGGTAATGGGATTTAGTTTGAAATTAAGGTAACCGGGATTAATTTCTTTTATATACTTGTTATGGTCTGTAAGGTGTTTTCTAAACATTGCTTTCTTTATGGAAAAATTTAATTGTGATTTAGAAAATTTTACATATTTTTATATATGAGATTTGCTCAATGAAGCAGTATAGTTTTAAATTGTATGAATGTTTTGTTATATATGGGATGATATGACATTTGTGATGAATGATATATGGCATCGGAATTGTATAGATTATGGGTGTGCATTTATATTTATATGTGTTATATTGTGGGGCTATTTTTGGGATAAACGAAGAGTGGTGAATTATTATGTCCTCAACTTTTGCTGATCATTAACCCGGATTTAAGTTAAGTTGTTGTGGGTGGACACCTCCTTACTTTAGCCTGTTGTAGGTGGTATAGGAGGGGGCAGTATTCTTGAAGTGACTAGCTAGCCCTTAGCCAAGTATACTAGCACTGATATGCTGTACAATGTCCAGAAGTTATAAGGCGAAGTATGTGGATAAAGGGTTAATTGCTCTTGATAAATATTACATTGTGGAATTATTATTGTATTAACAAATCTGCTTCTCTGACTTGCATTCCTATCATGTATATGATAGAAATTAATTTTGGTTACTAAGACTTTATGTCTCATCCCGTTGTTATATTTTTTTAAGCAAGACCTCTAATTCTTGTAGAGGCATTGGGAAGCAGTCAGAAGCATTAGTATTAGGCCTTGTAGGCCCTTTTTGGTATTGGTACTGTATTGAATTTTATATTGCCATATAGGACCTATTATTATATAACATGATACATTGTATTTTGGATGACTATCAAAGAAAACTTGTGGACACTGTTATTTGGTTCATTATTTGTGCCAAACATATCGGATTTTATAAGACAATCTAATGACGGATCGTATGTATAGGATCCAGGGTGCTTTATTAAAGAAAAATTGCTTCTGCATAACTCTGTCATTAATTAATTTAGTTAAAATTATTAGGGGTTAATTATTGGTTCTTTACAAATCAACTCCAACATGATACTCGTCCTTCCTCTTGTAACCGCATAATGCTAGGGAAATCTGCTATGTTGATCTGGAATCAAGCATGCATGGCCACAAGTGATAAGTCAATATTTTACGATTAAATAGATACAGATTATTATATCTTATTTGTGAATATTTGATGTCTTTTTAATACAATTTCCCCAAAATCTGATTATTAGGATAAAACGTAATCTTTATATGAAATCAACTCATATATGTCATTTTTTAGATATCATGAAATAAAGGGATGCACCCACAGCAAGCATTCAAAAGCTTATAAAAGGAGCATTAAGAGGTAGAAGGAGGTCTTCTTTTTCTTTGGCTGCAGCACAAGGGCTTCAAGTTTAGACAAAAGAAGTTTGAGATCTGGAAATGCGAAAGATCAGCAACACAGACGGGAGTATGGCTTTGATTATTAGTTTATCATTTTCTTCATCTTCTTACATATACGTTTTATCTTTTTTTTGGTTAGTTGGTATTTTTGTTTATAAGAATGTTCAATTTATATAGTTAAACCTTCGTATTAGTAGTTTGCTTATGAATTATTGAATGATAATTTTAATCTTTAATTGCTTTCATGTTATATTTGATTATTCAATTGTGTGCTTGACTATCCTCAGAGATGAATGATTTGATTGTGATAGATTTTGGTGTTTTAAAGAAGCTTAGGAATACGTAATTTAAACTAGACCTTTAATTGAATTATCCAGGATTGAGTTTTAAACTTGTTTGCTTCTAGGATTGGAATATCAAAAATGACTCTGGCTTTGCTCTAATCAGCTCCAACACAATACTTATCCTTTCTCTTATGTATAACTGCATAATGCAAGGGAATTATGCCATGTTGATCTGGAATCAAGCATGCATGGTTACACGCTAGCAATAATTCCTTCACAATGTAGAAGTGGCCTTCTGCAGTAGCTAAGTGAAGAGGTGTACGTGCTTCGGAAGGAAATCAAAATCAAGGGCAAGTTTGGGCTTGTTAGTCAGAAGGACTTTTGTGAATTCAAGGTGGCCAAGTAAAGCTAATATGTGTAAGGGAGTTTCAGTGAAGATTGTTGTGGAGTTAACTTGGTAGAGGATTAGTGGGTCTTTCTTTATTAGTGTGTTTAGAATTGAAATACACCTTCATATGATGCCTCATATAGAACTCATCATCTTGATGACCAGTTTCCATTTCTTTATTGCATGGACAATGCCGATCAACGATAATTAACTAGCTTGCTAGTGCTTCGATTTATCATGGTTATCCCTTCATTAATATATTCTCCACTGAGCAAAAGTTTCACTTTTTCAAGTTTAAATTATTTCACGTGTTCATCAATAGCCAGGAAAGAATTGATCATCCACTAAAGCATTGGAACACCAACATTAATTAATTTGGGCTCACCCAAGAAGACTTTGGATAATAAGCTTAGACGTTTCTTCAATTAAAGTGATTCACCTAACTTAACTTGTTCATGTATAGTTAAATCAACGATCATTTTTCCATAATATTTTTAAATAGCCATACTTGCTTGACCTTTTTAGTTTTGCTTTCAAGTTTAGTCGTGTATGCCTTCTATGTCAGTTAACCTCTAGGATTTCATGTCATTTCATTATATTTTTCTTGAATTTTGTTCATTCTTTGAATTACTTATGCATATTTTGGATACTCAAGAGAGGGAAATTTGCATTTAATTTTTAGTTGCTTATTATGGCACAAATTATCCACGTTTTGATCATATTTTTAGTTAGTTGGTCATATTTTTAATGCCATTCCTTTGTATGAACATTTTGATACAATGATCACATGATCATAACCACTTTTCATACTTGAATCTTAATAGAAATCTAGATTAATTTAACTTAAACCAGACCTCACATCCGATCTACTACATATATGTTGACATTTTCATGTGAAATGCAAGATTTAATACAAACATTTATGCGTTGTGTGGTTCAAAAAGATTTAACATTTTAAAATAATTTACTTCAAAATTATTTTTTTTTCGAAAAAATACAAGTTGGCTTGGTAGGTTGAACCCAACAGTGTGAGCCTATGCAGCCTTAACCGTATGGGTTGAGCCAAGGGCGGACCTATTTGGTCCCCACCGGGGCCTGACTACTATGTGATTTATTTTGCACCCACTCATTTGCTAATTTTAAATACATTAACTTTTTATTCAAATTCTTTTTTAAAGATATTAAGAATAAGCCTTACTTATCTTCTTAAAAAAATAATTTGCACCCCTTGAGTTAGGATCTGCCACTGGGTTGAGCTCGTGACTTAAACAAAACCCATTGCAAGTCAATAGTAATTTTATTATATATGAGATTACAGAAAACCATGTCGATTCAGCAAGCATAAATATTAAGTTTCTATTCTCGTGATAATATCTGACGAAAATTGTCGTACCATCAATACTTTGAAACATGTATGCCTGAATATTACTACCACACAAATGTCTTCAAAATTCAAAATAAGCTAACAGCAAATCTCAAAAATTGTTTCATCCAATAATAGTCAATTCTTCAAGCAATATCCTAGCCCAAAGATTTCTGCGCACAAGCTCCATGCACTGAAAAAGGCCAACAAATTGAAAATGATCAATAGAACAAAAATTAACACCAAATGTAAGGGCCCTACTTGATTGATAACAACAACTCCTGTGGAATTCCAATTCTCTTCCTCTTCTCTTCAGCCGAGAAATACTTACATACTTCTGATGTGACATGCCATCTATACTCTATCCAATAAAAATGTTTCAAGTATTATTTATTGTGGATTTTATATCCCATAAATTTCTTCTAATTATTCATATTTTTCCATATAAATATCTATTATAATATGTTATGAAAAATGAAAATAATTAAGAGAAATTTATGGAATATGAGATCTAAAATAGATGACATTTAAAATATTTTTTTGGACAGAGTATGAAGACATGACACACTAGAAAAATGCAAGTATTTCTCGTCTACAACTAGGCATTTTAAAGAAATTATACAGTTAGACAAATACAGATTTTTTTCCCAAAAAAAAATCGTCATTGCGCATCAAGCTTTTCAATGAAAAGTTAATACTTAAATATTAACCCTTTCAATTTATTTCACAACGAGCTAACTTAAATAATTTTCCTATAATTAATTTAATTATAGTCTTATTTTTAATTTCTCCTTTTACCTAATTCTTTAACAATTGATAATTATTTAAAATGAAAAAAATGCGGTGGAATGCTATTATTGTCAGACACAATCACATACGCTTGGGAAGGTTGCTAAACCCAGGATGATTGCGACTCCCACAGCACTAATCAACAATAATATGAAATTAATAAATTATTGACATAACAATATTACTGTTAGGGTAAAAACGACTAAAACAAAACATGCGATTAATGTTTCAAACTGAGTATTGATAGGTGTAAACAAGAGGCGCATTCTAGCTAGTGTTAAATAAATAAAAAAAAAAGCTACCCATGAGTCGTGGGCTAACCTGCCGCAACCTGTGGTCTAAATTGTAGGGATCTATGTAGCCCACACATTGACAAGTTTGGAAAACCCCAACTTGAACCACCGTCACCCACCATTTATTTATTTATTTTTTTAATATATAATATATATTCTAAAAATTTTAATAACTATAAACATTTATAAGAATAACTAAAATGAAGTTAATGGATTTCAAAAAAATATTTACGGAATAAACTTTCATATAATTTAGAAATTATAATATTAGGGAAAATCTCATTTAAAATATGTTAAAATAACAAAATTCATATTCAATATACATATAATTTTAACAAATTCATAATCAAGATAAGAGGCCTAATTGAGAATTTATGAATGTTGTTGTATGACCACTTTGCTTTACTTGCTCCTTCCCTCTCTCCTCAACTAAAATCCCTCTTTCTCTCGTGTTCTCTTGCGAGGACGGCCTCCTCAGCAGGATTACAACGACAACCTTCTTTGGTGTTAGCAGTGACCTCCCTTTCGCTGAAAGTTTCTTTGCACTGTGTTATTTCATACTCTCGGACTATAATCATCTCAGTTCTTCGCTACTGGTTCGATTGAGAAAATTCTTCTTCTCTAGAGAGTCGGTCATGATCGTGTCTATTAGACAAGAACAAATCAAGAATGTATGTTCCATATGTCTTAGGCTAAAGTGTACTTTTATTCCTTTATATTTATATCAGATTTCATTTTAGTCCTTTAAATTTTTTTTGAATAGAAGTCCTTTAAATTTAAAAAGTGTAATTTCAGTCCCTCAAACTTAACGCCGTTAGTCTCTTTTAATGGAAATTATTGATTCATCAAATTTAATTGATGTATGTGTAATAAAACATTGATGAAACATACTCTGTCAAGTGTTTGATGAGACAGTCTCTGAAGGAAATTACTGACAAAACATGCTCTGTTAAACCAGTCAAGCTACCTTTTCTAATTTGTACAAAGAAAATAGGAAAGGACAAAAGGGCATCAACAAACACTCAATTCTAGATTTGAAAGTACTTTTACACATAATCCTCTGAAAGATTTAAAAACATAATCCTCGACATATTTACTCCCCCTAAATCTGTCTAATTTATACTATTGGATCCGTTTGACAATGCGGTGGAGAAGTACTTTTACACAAGTTGAGGTAAATATGTGGAGGAGATTGTCTTGTTTTACAGAAAAACACTATTGAACGTATTTTTTTGACACTGTTAAACGCTTTGGCAAACGATGCCAATAGTCCAAAGATTTGAAAACATATCAATTCTAGTTTCCCTAGAAGAATACTTACTCATTTCTTTCGTATCAGTGTACATATCCTTGAGAAGACAGATAGTGGGCTCGTTTGGTTTGATGATGCGGTAGAGAAATACTTGATACAAATCAAAGTAAATGTGTAAAGGAGATTATCTCATTTTGTAGAAAAACATTGTTGAATATGTATTTGGATGAGTTAAGTGTTGCCAAATAGGTTGAGTAGTAGTGTTGGATTCCGATTGATCACCAACTTTTACTTCCAAAACCAACATCAGAAAAACAAAACCTTGTGGAAGTGCCAGGAGTTTAAGTCCCAAAGACACAACAGCAGAGAAATTCACCGACGTAATGGGGAATTGATGAGCCTTATCATGGGTAATAAAACAAGAACTAAGCTAAATGCAATATAATAGCACTAACCTAAGTCGATCTCTACGTGGAGTCTACATTTATTTCTTAAGTAATTTAATGTAAATAACAAATTAACCAAGAATTATCAAATGTGATTTTACTATCTAATTAAACTAAATGAATACATTTGAATTCGATAAATTGGATGTTCTAAGTGGTTGAATCCACTAACTTTTCTTGTCCAATTTTAATATTAAATTCTTCTTTTTAACCAAGCACAAGGATTAGTAATAACCCTTATTAATCAATATTCCTAACTTTTTAATTTAATCCAAACCCAGACTCAATTAAACAATTAGAAATATCTTATTACTTACCTCATGTTAGATCTAAAAAAGATTATCTTTACCTCCAATTAATTCCTAGAAACATAGTAAATCAATTAATTTCAAAAGAATAAAAGAAAGCAATTGAATAACAAATGTGTTAAAGTTCAATCACACTTCAAAGTACCAATTTAACACAAGTATCAAAATCAAGATTACATTAACTGATCATAATCCTCTTCCACATATATATAAATCATAAAGTGTGGGTTTGGGAATTCCGTTGGGAGAAAGGAGTTTACAGATTCCATGATATTTTATGAATTTCGAAATGGTTTTTATAAATTTAGAGATGATTTTTACAGATTTTGAGATGGTTTTAGTCTTGACTTGCATACCCGTTGGAAAAAATGAGTTCTCAAACAAGCACAAAATCTAGCAACATAAAATTACACTCTACATATGTAGAGATTGAAAAGTGAAATTAAAATTAAAAAAACTCCCTTAATTACTCAAGATTCAGATTAGCTTCATTGTTATCATTGGACAACAAAACTATCTCCTCTTGGTTGAAGAACCAACCCTCCTGAAATCTGGAAATTTGTGGCTGCGAAAGAATAGGTCAGAGGAGCTGTGGCGGCGCGTTCGTGTGCTTGTGGAATGGAGGTGGATTGACGTGGCGGCTGGAATTAATCTCCACCCATGGGCCATGCGTGTGAATGGATTAATTGTGAGGCTCCCTCCCTCTTCCAGTGGCAGCTGACAAGCATGAATGAGGGTTTGTGGTGTATGTATGGGCTGGATCATTTGGCCCAATACGTTAATCGATGGAATGGATGATGATTGGCGGCTTCGGATAATGAATTGAAGCTCCAGGCGGCGCAACGGATGTGTTGGATGTGTGTGTAGTGAAAAACTAACCTAACAATAGCAATAATAATAATAATAAATAATATAATATAAAATAAAATAAAATAAAATAAATGGATTTATGAGTTTGATCTTTATCTGTATTTTTTTATTTTTAATCTTTTGATCCCAATTTCTTTCAAAATACCATTGATTGGTTTCAATTTTAGATAATCATCATTAATAATAATTAATGCAATTAAATTCAATAAATATTCAAGAATAGCACTAAAACCTCCTAAAATGTTACAAAGTCACTTAATAAAATATGATTATTTTAAAAATAGTCACAACTTTAGAAAGAAGATACGAGACAAGTGCATGGAATGACAAAAATCTAAGAACAATTCCTATGTTTGGGCAAAGAAAGTTTGAGAATCCATTCTAAGGAACTATAATTCGGATGCCTGAATGTCGAAGTGTAGCCACTACATGTAGAATAACACACAAACCACGGCTGAATATAGTGAAAAGAATTAATCCATCACTGGTAAATCAAGGTTTGAATCGTTGATAGGAGGGGAGCTTATATACGATGCTTGACAGAGTTTCGAACATGATTGCCCAATACGTATATTTAGCCGAAGAAACAAAAAGGGCATCATACATTTTCAATGATGATGTTTGGATGAATCTGATGCATGAAATTTTTCAAATTTTTCTTCGCCAGCCAAATTATAAAGCGCCTTGTGACTTGTTGTGAGAAGAATAGTTGTTAAAGGTGCTCATCACTTATTCACTTGCGAACTGAATCCGGAATGACAATAATTCACCAGCTAATTCCTATGTTTACCACTGCTAGAGAATCATCAATGAGGAAAGTAATGACGCACCGAAGACTTATATCATTCATGAATCAACGAGAATATATACAGGGAAGCTATATAGGAATCATCTCCGTAATATCAGCACGTATAAATGCCGATGATATGCATGCGAAATATAAGCACGTGAACAGTTGACTATGAGTGATACGCGGACGTGATTGTTGTTCAGTTATGATGACAGATTCCATTACTCCCCCTCAAGTTGGCGCATGAAGGTTGGAAATGCCCAACTTGGCAAGTAGTGTCTGTAGCCGATCGTGTCCCAAAGGTTTGGTGAACATGTCGGCCAACTGATGGTGTGAAGAAATCTTACGCGGTGTAATCTCGTTGGACTGATACGCTCACGAACGAAGTAGCAATCCATTTCAACATGTTTAGTACGTTCATGAAATACGGGATTAGCCGCAATATGTAGAGCCGCTTGGTTGTCACAATAGAGGGGCGTTGGCTTCGTGCAGGTGGAACCCAGCTCATGGAGAAGCCGGCGAAGCCAAATAACTTCACTTACAGTTTTCGCCATTGCTCGGTATTCAGCTTCGGCCGATGATTGGGAGACGACATTCTGCCGTTTTGTCCTCCAGGAAATAGGTGAACCTCCAAGAGAGATAAAATAACCTGTGCAAGATCTCCGTGTAACCGGGCAACCACCCCAATCGGCATCACAGAAAGCTGTAAGTTCAAAGCCTCCTGTCCCGCGCAGGAGAATTCCTTGTCCGGGGCTGCTCTTTAAGTAGCGTAGGATGCGTTCTGCTGCGACCATGTGAAGCTGCGTTGGGTCACAAGAAAAACGACTCAGCGTGTTAACGGCATATGTGATATCCGGACGAGTAACTATCAAATAGTGCAGTCTCCCAATGAGTCGACGAAAGCGAGCAGAGTCAGTGGGTGGGTCCAATTCATCTTCGCTCGGTCGAAGTTTGCATTTCTGCTCCATAGGGAAGGTACTGGGACGGCATCCTAACATTCCACATTCCTTGAGAATATCAAGTGTGTATTTTCTTTGACTCAGCACGAAACCATCAGTCGAACGAGCTACCTCTATCCCCAGAAAATATTTCACAGGACCCATGTCTTTAATGCTAAAATGCTGTTGTAAACATGCTTTGATATGGAGCATATGAGCATCGTCGTTACTCACAAGCAATATATCGTCGACATAAATTAATATCACAGAAAAAATCTCCCCCTTTCGATATGTGAATAGTGAATGATCAGCACGGGAAGCGTGAAAACCATACTTGGTGAGTGCAGATGTGAATTTGTAGTACCAATTACGTGACGCCTGTTTTAGACCATACAAGGATTTTCTTAAATGGCATGCCATGTTACTCCCTTGGCCATGAAAACCTTGAGGAATCTTCATGTACACTTCTTCCTCCAAATCACCATGAAGGAACGCATTGTTGACATCAAGTTGGTGAACCTTCCATCTTTGTTTGGCAGCAAGAGCAAGTAAGCATCGAACAGTGACAAGCTTGGCGACCAGGGCAAAAGTCTCATGGAAATCCACTCCTTCCTTCTGGGTGAAACCTTTGGCAACTAGACGTGCCTTATGTTTATCGATGTCGCCGTTGGGTTTGAACTTGGTTTTGAACACCCACTTAGAAGCTATGGCATGTTTACCAGGAGGCAAGGCTTCAATGGTCCATGTGCCATTCTGCTCTAATGCTTCTATTTCCTTCTTCATTGCTGCTCTCCAATGGGTATGCTTATTTGCTTCTAGAAAACTAGTGGGCTCATGATGAGAGTCTATGGCCGCAAGAAATGCTTGATGAGCTGGCGAAAATTTGTCATAAGAGACAAAATGGCATAAAGGATGCTGTGTTGAAGGGCTTGTGGCATTGGAGAGATTATGAGCATCAATGGATGCTGGTAATTCAGTTTTGAAATCATCCAAGCGTTTGGGCTGTCGTCGTGCACGTTTGGGCCGTGTAATGGTGTGATCAGAGGAGTCTTCAAGCACAGGCCCAGGTTGATCATCCTCAATCATAGGCCCAGTATCATTAGTGTCCATAGCAGCTGACTCTCCCAAATGTGGTGCAGGCCGAGCATTAACATGAAGCTCCTCGGTGTCAAAAATTGGAGGGGACTTGGGGTTATTAAGACCAGTTGAGGATTCAGTCTCGTCTGTTACCTGCTTGAATGGGAATTTTTCTTCGACAAAAGTGACATTCCTTGATACAAACATCTGCCCAGTGTGCAAATCATAGAGGAGGTATCCTTTGTGACGTTGTGGATATCCAAGGAAAACACAAGGCTTCCCTCTCTCATCAAATTTATCAGTTGGCCGTGGGTTAGGCATGTAAGCCAGGCATCCAAAGGCACGGAGATGTTCATAATCTGGCTTCTGCCCCATTATAATTTCATAGGGGGTCTTATGAGAAATTGCTCGAGAGGGTAGGCGATTGATGAGATATATGGCTGTCAAAACACATTCTCCCCAAAACTGGAGAGGCAACCCAGCTTGAAATCTTAAGGCTCTAGCTGTTTCAAGAATATATCGATGCTTTCGCTCTACGACGCCATTTTGTTGAGGTGTATGTGGACAGGAGGTTTACAATAGAATTCCCTTCTCTGCATATAGGTCTAAGAGAAACTGAGACTGAAATTCTCCCCCATTGTCCGTCTGAATTCTTTTAATTCGACTCTCAAATTGGGTCTCTACCATGGATATAAAGGCAGGCAAAAAATGTTTTACATCGGACTTGTGCTTCATCAAATAAACCCACACTCCTCTACTAAAATTGTCAACAATGGTCAAGAAGTAGTGTGCACCACTAAATGAAGGAGTTTTATATCCACCCCAAACATCACAGTGTATCATCTCAAAACATCGCAAAGTTTTTATTGAACTTTCAGGAAAGACAAGACGAGTTTGTTTAGCTCTAACGCATGAATCACAAAATTCCAACTTATTATTAAAAGAAGCAGAAAAATGATGTATCTATTTCATTTTCTCCTCTGGTGGGTGTCCAAGTCGATTGTGCCAAAGTTGCGGTCCCGTATGCTTTGTGCAAATAATGCCAGGCGATTTTCATCTGCTGACCCGAACACGTAGAGCCCATCCCGTGCTTCAGCCACGCCAATCGTCTTCCTCGAGATGTAATCCTGTATGAGACATAGATTTCCAACGAGAATTACACAGTAGTTACTATACTGCATTAAGAGCTTACTGACAGATAGCAAGTTGCAATGAAAATCCGGTATATGAAGAACTTTTTGAAGATGCAGGTCGTTAGTCAATACTGCTGCTTCAACGCCTTCAACACAAACCTTCTGACCAGTGGGCACTTTTACTGGCAAATGGTTAACTGCTCGAACTAAATTCTCAAGCATCTTAGGATTGCAAGCTATATGATCTGTGGCACCTGTGTCAAGAACCCACTTATCATCAAAATTCATAGTACCTGCCATATTTGCTCGAGGTTCCTGTGGTTTGAACTCGTCGGCCTCCTTGTTGATGCACTTTAGAAGTCGTTCAAATTGATCGGGAGTGAGACCTGGTATTGGGCTTTCAGAGGTAGTAACGTGGGCTGCTCTAGACAAGGTGCGTTTGTCGCTCCACGAACTGTGTCGCTCCTTTCTGCCTCGGCCAGTCCTTTTCCAATCGGGGGGTAACCAACGAGCTCGTAGCATTTTTCTTCAGTGTGTCCAAGACGTTTGCAGTGCGCACATTGTGGCTTTTCTTTCCTTCCATTCTTATCAAGGTGCTCCTTCTGTTCCGTCTGCACCTGGAATGCTGCTGATTCGATGGTCATGTGACTCATTGCTGACACAAGACGTTGCTGTTCATCTTCAGCAACTAGATGGTAAGCCTGTCCCAGCCTTGGACTAGGTTGCATGCTCAGGATCTGGGTTTTAATGGTGTTGAAGGACTCATCAAGACCCATAAGGAATTCATATAATTGCTCCTGCTCTTTTATTTCAATTAGTTTCTTCTCAGTATTGCACTTGTAGCCCCTACAGTCACATCGTGGCCAAGGAGTAATCGTTTGTATTTCATCCCATAGGCCTTTTAGTTTGGTGTAATAGGTGGGCACACTGAGTTTTTCTTTTCGCAACATTGACACTTCTCGTCGCAGTTCGTAGGCTCTTGGAGCGCTGCCTTTGCCGAAGCGCTCCTTGAGGTCAGCCCACACATCCTTTGCTGTCTTTGCGTATCGAACGCTTGAGCGTACTTC
Organism: Vachellia pachyceras; assembly: GCA_025593235.1. Lineage (NCBI taxonomy): Eukaryota > Viridiplantae > Streptophyta > Magnoliopsida > Fabales > Fabaceae > Vachellia > Vachellia pachyceras. Next base: position 30,201 of record JANTPZ010099822.1, read on the forward strand.
TTTGTGCATGGCGCTTTTCAGCCATCCCTTTACCATGGCGTCACAACGCATCCACTGATTGAGATCAGGAGAAGCAGTAGCCGGCATCAACATTGATCGGTCAATGAAGCAGACTTTGTTCTTTGCGTACAAGGCATTGGTCATATCACTGGCCCACTCTGCATAGTTCCCTTCGGTGAGTAAATCCCCAACATAAATCTGACCGGGATTGTCAGAAGGGTGCAGGTAATATGGTGAATTGGGGTCGCCTCTTTTGTCGGCGCCGGTGGTAGCTTCTGCGTCTTTCTCACTGCTCATTTTCTGGTGATGGGACTCAGCGAATCTGGTCGTCACCGCTCTGATACCATGAGGAAAGTAATGACGCACCGAAGACTTATATCATTCATGAATCAATGAGAATATATACAGGGAAGCTATATAGGAATCATCTCCGTAATATCAGCACGTATAAATGCCGATGATATGCATGCGAAATATAAGCACGTGAACAGTTGACTATGAGTGATACGCGGACGTGATTGTGGTTCAGTTATGATGACAGATTCCATTAATCAATGTAATTGATCAAAGGTTGTATGCCATGTTATAAGAAGAATAGAAGGTGCTCATCACTTGCCAACTGAATCCGGAATGACAATAATTCACCAGCCAATTCTTATGTTTACCACTGCTAGAGAATCATCAATGTAATTGATCAGAGGTTGTATGCCATGAGAATGAAGTCACAATAGCCACTAGATGAAGAACAAAGCACATTGGTGTCACGCAGTTTCGCTGCCGAATCTATGACGAAGTAATATCACAATAGCCAAATAGTGCATAAATGATACTATTTTGAAAAAATAACGTCAACTTCCTTCAACATTATGGTCGCCAAATCAAGAATAGTGTTGCCATCCCAAGCGTTGAAAATAAGTAGCCGAAACAAGTAATAAATATAGACACACTAAAAATAGATAAAGATCCCGCTGAAACAGTAGTTGAAATAAGATAACTGAACACTAATAAACGATCTTCTTCATTGGAAATTTTATTATCGCATGCAACAACACTACTAGTACGTATTAGAGGTTATGTTAGAGTCTGTTAGTTACAACAGATTTAATTAGCAAGATGGAATTAGTTGTAATGTAACAAGATAGTTAGTTTTTTTTATGGTTTTGTACAACTGTTCACCATTTCTTGTTTTTTTCCTTCGGACTATATATGTGTAAGGTGTACTGACTGTATGGATGAATGAAGAAAGCAGCTTTTCCATTTCTTTTCTTCTCTCTCGTGATATGGTATCAGAGCAATATCCAATGTGCATTTCACTGCTTCCCGCCCTTTCACTCTTTTATCCTACTTTGCAGTATTATTCTCTTTTGACCGTTGAACAATAGACTGCTCTCTCTCAA
>JANTPZ010099824.1:0-10176 GCA_025593235.1 Vachellia pachyceras
TCTGTATATGTATATATTCAAACACAATTAGTGCCTAATCAATAATGCTGTCACCATTAGCGTTTGTTTGTCCTCGATCTTTGGCTTTTTTTGTCCTTGATGCTTGGCATAGTCTTAGCACTGTGATGATCATTCCGTCTTGGTTCCTGTTCAGACCAAAAGATATGGATGGTAGAATATAAGTTCAAATCAAGTTCATCATTATCCCATCATAATTAATGTTTTATAGCAAAATTAACGTCGGCAGGTGCCAGCCAGGACACAATATAATCTCGATCTTGATGGTGATGATGATGTTGTGCATAATCTAGACTATGCTAACAATTAGAATGGTGAGTTTGAGGGTTGGACATAAGTTCAAATGGTTGCTGGCAGGAGTGGTTTTGTGAAGAATATAAGCAGAAGAGATGAATCAAAAAGTTGTGTATGATGTCTCTAAAATGTGGACATTACTTTCTTTTAAGCTTAATTCACCCCACCTATTCCTATATTATAGGGTGTAAGTTCGGTTAACCGATGAATTTTCTGTATGATACAATAAAAACTCTTGAATATGGATTGCACTCTCAACACTTAAGTCAAGACAAAAAAGACTTTCACAAAGTGATAATTTCGCTTTATCTATGTATGCACTCAAAGAGAATGATAACGGGCTTGCTCTTGTTGTATGTAAAAATTAAATTTCTAAATGGAAAGAGGGGGAAGGTATTTATAGAGTATGAAAAGATGATTTGAAATGGTATATGTTGAAGTAACGTATCTTCAATTAAAAAGTCGTAATCATATCACTTTAATAAAAAGTCACAATTATATGACTTTTTCATTAAGAGTTACATCTTCATAGTATGTAGGGATACATCACTTTAGAATTATAACCTCATATACAACCCTTCAAATAAACTTGTTAATTTATAACGACATAACCCTTCAAATAAACTGGTTATTTTGATAAGGACGTAACCTTTAAAAAATCACATTTCTTCGTTTTAAAAATATCTCAACAATAGTGAAATTGAATAATCTCGTTGTTATTAGAACTTGGTTTAATCTAATAAGAGTGGTGAAAAATCTCAAGTGACAAGCTTGATCTGGAATTGAACTAAACTAATTTGTCGTTAGAACTTGATTTTAGTCTAATAAGAATAGTGAAAAATCTTAAATGATGATCTTAGGACTAGACATAACCTCAAGCAGTGAAATTGAACTGGGATAGCTCTTCATGTTTGATTCTCCCTTATCATCATCTCTTTCAACAGTGTACCAAAAAAATAATCTCTTTCAACAATCAGTTTTTACGCATTTTATGATCCATTTTTATTATTTCTTCTGTTCTATCATTTACTCTTAATCTTGCAGAAAATTTTAAGTTGCCCCCCCCCCCCCAAAAAAAAGAAAAGAAAAGCAGGATCTTTCACCTCTCACATTAGGAGGGAAGACGAAAAGAAGTTTTCCAAGACATCATTGCATATTGGTTAAAGACATGAAGATCTGCTTTTAAGTTTTACTGTGCGTAAATTTCATAGAATAGCATAAATCTCCCTTTTTTCACGTATAAACACCTTATTTTTCAAATAAAAATGTTTAATTACATAAATTTCTCTTGAAATATGTTAAAAGCGCACAAATATCTTCAATATTTTTAAAATATATACCAATTTATCTTAAAAACGATACAAAGTTTTGGTAATTAGGAAAAATCAAGGTAATGTTAAATTAGTTTTCAAAGATAGTGACTTCCAAGTGAGCAATTGCAGGTTTGATTCCACATATAATCTCGTGCCAATCTCATGCCGTTAATACCTCTAAAAGTGTCCTTGATGTTTCAATTTGACTTCTAAAAAAGTATGGAGAATTAAACTATCCAGAAGTTATAAATAATATTCATGTCAAATTTCAACATCCCTGCATCTAGTTTAGATGTGAATTTGAAAATAAAAGGACACACACACACTCACTCACTCACTCACTCACACACACACACACTCACTCACACACACACACACACACTCTCTCTCTCTCTCTATATATATATAAAGATTCAAGAACAAGTTATTCTGAGTATTATATGTTATGTATATATAATAAAATGTAGGGTGAATTACCCTCAAGTCCCAAGGAAGAGTTGTATTTACAAAATGGTCCCAAATCTTAGCCTTAAATGCAAAATGGTCCCAAAGATTCATAAAATCACAAAATGGTCCCAGGAATAGCTGCTGAGGTTGTAAATGAAAGCTACTGAGGTTGTTATGTACATAAGAATACTGATAGAATTTTGCACTGAAAGAGAGAGCGTAGGAGATCAGTTCCTTACTGGAAATTTCTATGCTTGTTGCGCTGTGGTCCAACTCCAGCATGCTTATTAATTAATGTCCACTTTCATCGAAAGAATGGTCCTTTTCGTTCACATACACCCATCCATCCATCTGGCTTGAATTTTTATTCATTAATTTAAGAAAGAGAACAGCCAGTTATTATATATAGCATTCCATCATCAATAACTCTTTATTAATAATCATAACTTAAAAAATCAATATTTTGCTGGTAGTTTAAGCATTTAAGGGTAGAAATAAAAAGAAACAACGACGATTGGGAAAGGGATAGTCCCTCCTTACATGAAAACCAAGGTTGAAACCCCATTAAAATAGGTGCCTACATTAGTAAATACCCGATAATATCTCGAATATGGTTGCTTCTATTAATTAGAAAGATATATGTGCTTTGACCAAAAAAGAATTATTTTTTGGAAAATCAATTGCTATCTCGAATTCTTAATATAAGCTATAGTTAAACTAAATAAACTCCTTCAAATTATATATATGTATATATTCTGAAATAATCAAATGTTCATTATATTATATATAAGTTAATAAATCAAGCAAATTATTTTGAGAAAAATAAAAAATATATCAGTTTATTTAACTTTTTAATCTCTTAAAAAATTAATTGAGACTTATATTAAAGATGGGCCAGTATTGTCTATATTGATAGTTTTTTCAACCGTCGGAGAAAGTATTTTGCAGTTTCTTGTGCAACTGGTGTAGAAAACCGATAACTTTACTTGCTATAGATGAAAATATCACAATTGACAATTTTTTAAAGTGCCTCCACAGCAATTGATATATATATATATATATATCAATAATAAAACAAAAATTTTACGTGATTTGACTTTTTTTATAAATACACCATATAAAACGCTATCATTCCATTTCCATTCTCATGATTGGACTTGTCATTGTTTTAGTAAATTTCATTCAGGTGTTAAGTCTAAGAAAATAGTTTGAGCCACCAACAGTGAAAGAAAAAGGAAAGCATGTTACCGGGCTTAACACAAGATGGACGAAGGAGATTTTATTGATAAAACCGTTGGATTATAATAGAAGTTGAGAGTAGCAAAACGTGAGGGATAGAATAATGAGTAATAGGATATGTGAAAAGCGTCTCAAGGGCTTTATAAGGAGTAATTGAGTGAAAATAAATAATTAGTCTAGGCTCTTTGTTGCACTTCCGCCTTGTCTAACGGTCCCTGGAAATTCAAGGGTGGACGCTGGATCCGTGGATCTAACAATTTAAACTGAGATATGAAAGGTGTGAAAGACAAATTTAACCTCCAGGAAAGCCTCCATGTGTCCCTTTGGCATCTGACGATTGGACTTTCAGTTGTGTCCTCTTTTCGTGGACCTACGTACTGATTGAGCTTTGATCATGCATTGAAAAACTATTTTGAAACTTTTATTTATAAAAATGAAAAAAATGATATCTATTACTACGTACTGATTGAGCTTTGATCATGCATTGAAAAACTATTTTGAAACTTTTATTTATAAAAATGAAAAAAATGATAACTATTACCTTTGTTTCAAACTCCTAAAATGTGAAAGAGCAAAGCGAAAATGTATGGTACCTTATAAAACAATCTCATTCAAAGCATAATCAGAAATTAAATGTGGATATATCTTTCAAGCGAGATTTATATTGGAGTTATCCATGTTGCAAGTGACAAGTTTTTTCACGTCATTTTTACTTCATAACATGAACTACTGATTTAAGAAACCAAACGATGATTGGGAGGAAATTATAAAGCCTCTTAGTATTACAAAAACAAAAAAGAAAAATTGTATATATAATATATATGTTTGCATATTGTTTAACTGAAAGCAGTTGATATAAATATGGATAGTATCAACATTCTAAATGATTGCAAATCTAGGATAAGCTGGACCTTTTCGCTTTACAATGTTTCGCATTGAATGGCTCTAGAAAACTAAAGGCTAATTAATTATGTCCACAACTACAAAAAGTACTTTTTATGCCCTATTTTAACTCAATGGGCGCCCTTTTACGGGGGGAGTGTATGTGATGGGAGTAGAAAATTAGAGCCTACGACGCCCTATATTTTAAGATAGGGCGTCGCAGGTATAATATTTTTTTAAAAAAAGTTCTGTTCAAGATATGTGCCTATTGAAACGTTCCGTTCTTTCGATTACACAATAACATTATGTAAGGCATAGAAACAACAGTAGTTACAATGTCGCATAACAATTTCTTATGGACTTTAAGCAAATCCAATCTTCTGCCAGTGAAACACCTGCAAAAACTCAATACTATCAGATGATTCAGATTTTAGATCAGGAAAGCCAAACTAATATTTAGTGAGACATGGAAACAAAATGAATACAAATAAATAAAACATAACTTTGCCAAGCAGAGAGAATGAAGACGGAGGCAAAAGGAAGCGAACCCCATTTCTTCTCTTCAACTACGTTGTCTTCTACTAACGACCATGCATCCCACCTCCTGTCTCGTAACTGTAGCACGGCAAAAGAAAGTGTGTGAATAAAATGGCGCAGGATTTGAGCATGAATAGAGAGTGAGAGCTAAATGTGAGAGCTGAGAGTGAGGAAAAGCTGAATGAGGGCCGTCTCTTAAAAGAAGGAGATTCTTGGGCAGAGTGAAATCATTTCAAATTTTGTGGCGGGAGGATTTTTTAGGCACCCTATATCTAAGATAGGGTGGAAAAGGGTGCCTTTAGGCTCCCTATATCAGGATAGGGCGCCACGCCTAAAGGCACCCTTTTACACCCTATCTTAGATATAGGGCGCTTAAAGTGACCGCATTCATTTTTTACTCCCTTTTTTTTAAAAAGGACGCAAATTTCAGTAGTAAAAACTATATTATATAGTAGTGGTCTGTGCCAAAAGCTTTGGTGAATTCACTCAAAAGTCATAAACACTTTCATGGCTATTGCAACTATTCCTTTTTTTAATGTTCCTCTGTTTCTTTTTTTTGTTGGATGAGAGTCCAACAACCTTTTAATTAGGTATGTAAAAACTATCCTATAATGATTTAAGGTAATATATATACACACACTCTTGTTAGAAAACCCGACTCCAGTTGTTCATGATTTGAATAATAATAATAATAATAATATAGCTCTCAAAGTTCATAATCTTCTTATTTTGCTAAGTCAAAAATTGCCAGTGAAGTCATCATGAACTGAATAATTTCCCTTATTTTGCACTGGAAGCCTCCTTCATTGAGTGATCTTAAAACTAGTACTTGATACGAGGGTTGTGCATTGCACAGAATTTGATAAATAAATTCTACTATTCACAACTTCTAAAATAATATATAGCTTGTTTGAATTTTTACATTTTCTGTGGAAAAAGGTTACATAATAATTTTTTGAAAATTAAATTCTCTGGTTCGTATATGTAATATCATACTAAGAAGTAGTGCAATTTCTATCTTGTAATGATGTTGCATATGCATCATTAGTTCCTTTAAAAGAAATTCAAATACACATATTCATTTGAATTTGGGGTGTGTCATGTTTGGGTTTGATGGTAAAGTTCTCATAGAAGTGATTAACTCTTCTATCATATGTTCAAAAAGGTTAGAAATGTTTGCTTTCATAGTGTGTCATGTTTTTTGTTTCCTTTTCTTTTTAATTCTTTAATCGGCACATCAAATCATTCATCGAGTACTCCCCTTGCATTATATGACGGATGGTGTGTTTAACCAGATCAAAGTCTATTTTTTCTGCCCAATGTTCAGAGCTATTAGGGGCATCGGTATGGATGATAGATCAAGCAGTATAGAATCCTCAAAATAAAGGAAGATCAAAGTGCACTCTTGATGTAGGAGGGGGAGGTAAAAGGAGAAGAAAGGGGAAGAGAGTAGAAAGAGAAAGAATAGAGGAGGGAAAACTGCAAGAAGGAGAGAGACACTAGATAAATAAAGGGAGAAGAAAACTGAAAATAGGGAAAACTAAATATTATTCAAATAATCAAGCGTGTAAAAGAGTTGAGATGCTATTTATAAGCTTTAACCTAACCCCAAAAATTAATGACAGAACATTCTAAAAATTTAAAATTAAATGCAAATAATAAAATATGACAATCAATCAACATTAAACCTAAATATTCTCTATTAATAATAGATACCCAGATATATGAAAATCTTTATCAACCAATCTTTATCAACCATTATTCCATATCCCATCAACTTTCAAAGAAGTTATAGAGAGAGATTTTTTGGTTAAAAATATATTCAAAAATATTGTATACGATAAAATACAATGATATTGTGTTATTCATGTAGCCAACTCTACTTTGTGGGATAAGGATTTGCTATTGTTGACGTTGTTGTCGTATTTTTACAATCACATCTTCAAACTTTAAGTTATTCAAACTATGCAAGAAGATTATGTGCTTGTATGACTTAGTTTATTTTAAACAGTTATTTGTTGAAGGAAGTAAATATCCAATAAATTTTTTATTTTATAAAACGTAATAGCACTTATCTTAAGTGCTCCAAATAGAGGGCATACTAAATTCATGAACAAAGCCTACTGGTAGATAGTTGAGTACCTTGAGTATAATTCCTTAGATTCGAACCAAACTGTGTGAAAGGAAGAAGCTTTGTTGTAGTGCCGGTAAAACGGGCCCAACCCGTCAGCCTGCCAAAATAGGCGGGCTGCGGGCTGGCTAGGGTGGCGGGCGCCATCCTCAACCCCGCGGGTTGAAAGGCCAGCCCGCCTAACCTGTTTTTATTTTTTTTGAAAAAATATATATTTTATGTATTTTTTTACATTTTTTTCATCCCAATATTTTTTTACAAAGGGAAAAGTAATATTAAACTTTATTTTTAGGAAATTATTAAACATTTATTCATAGAATTTGAAAGAGAATATCATAAATATGCAATCTTATAGAAAAAATTAGAAAAAATCCCAACCCGCCACCTGGCGGGCTGGCCCGCCCAGCCTGCCAATCCCACTACTACTTTTTTGGGAGTAACAAAACCTACTAATATGTAATTTCTTAATCTTGAGAGTATTTTGGTCAAAAAAATCTTGGAATGATAAAGGCCCGTTTGGTTTCTAACCCAAAAAAGGTTAATATAATGGCTCGTCTGGCAACACTTTTGAGGAGCCTAAAAGCCCGTTTAACAGTGTTTTTCTGCAAAACGAAATAATTTTATTCACATATTTGCCTCGACTTATGTATCGACTTATGTAAAAGTATTTCTCTATTGCGTTCCGAAACGGGCCCAATATTTGATCTCTTAATTTTGCTTTCATTTTGATTTTTGTCCTCAAATTAAAATTAGTGATTTGAATCCCTCAAATTTTATTTTATTTAAAAGACTAGTCCCATAATATAATAAAAATCTAGACCTATATGTTCTTTGATGAACAAAAACTACCGGTTTTAAAAATTGAGAGATGAAAATTAAAATGAGAGCAATGACTAAAGATTATATTAAAAAAAGATAAATAGAGGTTAAATTACAATTGCTATATAGTCAAGTCCCTTAAACATGACACCTTGGATTTGAATCTGAGTTGTCTGCATAGAAAATATTTTGTTAGTAAAGGTAAAACCCACTTAGTATATGATTTCTAAATCTTAAGAGGATGAGCCTCTCCCTGCCAGTTTGCATTTATCGCTCGATTTGTAACCCAAAAGACACAGAGGTTAAATTATAATAGTGTTTGTAACTAACTACTCCTTTGATTTGTTGTTCTTTCTTGTAATGAAGAATCTTTTGATTGAAAGAAAATGAAACTACAAGCCATGTGTTCCTCTTCTTTGTGGCATCATAATTATGTATTACAGTCATCACTCTCTCCACATGTCTGGATTTGGTCGGATGAGCACTCCATGAATGCCTAGATATCAAAGATGACATCAAATGCTCACTTTGAAATAAATCTGGCTGTGAAAAGTTTTAATATGTGAATGGTTTATATTTAAATTATTTTTTATTCTATTTTCTATGTTAAAAGTTAAAACTATATATAGACTTTATGTTAGATAAAGTTTTGTCTTTGAAGTATTTCACAAGCAGTACATGTAATTCTAAACTTTTATTGAAGCAATGCTATTACCTTTTGACAGTAATGATGACCATTTTTTCATTAAAAGGCAAAATAATATTAATAAAGATTAATGCTTACATAAAACAAAAGGAATTATATATTTGTTATTAATGTTGACCTGTAACTCTATAAAAAGAAATAGATATTTGTTAGTAAAAAAATTGTTAATACTATACCTAGTATAGATAGACATGTTGTTCGACACAATTGGTATATCATACTATGTTTAATATAAGTTTTGATAATAAAACATGTTAGAAAAATTAAATACAACTGAGCTTACACGCACAGAGTTGTTAACTATAATAAGTGATCTTAAAAGGATTTTACTCGAATTGTTCCACATTGTGATAGAAATTATTTACGTACATAAACTTATTTTATTTATACTTTGTTAAATTATATTTTCCCTTCTTGATATTAAAATGCTTATATATATTCAGTAGTGTTGTACACGTATAGGTAGGTATGCAATCCTAACCTCTTTCAATAAAGATTTAAACCTTAAGTTACTATAACAACACATTGGTATATACTCTATTTAGTAATGTTCAAACTATTATTTTCATACAATTTGAATATATATAAACAAGACTTTTCATTGCATACATGATAACTTATATAATTATTACTCCCTCCAATTTTTTTGTAATAGTTAAATATATAACCAAATTGTCTGATTCAATAAATATGTTAAAATTAATTAAAATTTAAAAGTAATGAATATGCAAGCAATGTACTTTTTTTTTTTCAAATATGCCCTTATTTAAAGTAGGGTAAGTGCACGGGTAAGAGAGGAAATCGTGAGAAAAAAGATGAAAGATAATGATGCATAGGAAAAACACATAAAATTAATTAGGGATAAAATTGATAAGAAATACATTTAATATTTAGACAACCTCGAACTATATCTTATAAAAAAATCATTTAAAAAATTTGGATCTTATAAAAAAAAAAAGAGCAGAGCTAGTATTATGCATATTGGTAAGTGCTGAGGGAAAATCTCATTTAAATCCAACCAAAATGCTTAAATCTCAAATTGGTCCATTAAATTCAACAAATTTATAATGGGTTCAAGAGGAACAATTTGAAATTTACGAATATTGAGCTTTTACAACATTGCCTTTCTCCTTTTAAAAAAAAAAACCCCCCCCACGGGCAGTAATTTTATTGCAATATTTTTAGTAAGCTACTAAATGGAAGTTGTTAAATTTTAATTGCCATGCGATTAAAAAATAATAAAGGCATATTGAACAAAAAAAAACAACTCTAAAAGTTTTTTTCAGTTTTGAAAAGGGTTAATAGGTACTTGTGAATTGTTATATTGAGATGTTTACTCTGTAAACTATTTTGCGATTAAATAACAATTTAGAATAAAGTTGTGCTCTTCTAGAAAATTTATTAAAAGTCTCCATTAGCTATTCATAACAAAATATTTACAATAAAGTTGTGCTCTTCTAGAAAATTTATTCTAACTTGGGATTTGAGCATTTTGTACTAACTACTTGATTTTTTTTATATGGCATTGATTTCATTATCACTACCAAATAGAAGAATATTTTTTGGATGGTACCAAATTGAAGTCTTTACACTGTACACACACCCACATATAGCAATAAGAGACAAAATTAGAAGCCCCCTTCTAGGAAGGTTCCCCTATTCAATTTTTTTCCCATAACTTGTTACATAAGCATAAAAAAGCCTCTAGAAAACGACTATTGACCAACAATATACCAATTTTCATTAAGAAGTTTCTTTACAACGTTCATATATAGCATCTTGCTCTTAAT